>PVJH01006360.1:0-102542 GCA_004026705.1 Nesogale talazaci | reverse complement strand
GCAAAAAGAGAGGAGAAGCAAAGAAAGGCCAAGAAGGGGGAAACTGCTGACTAAAACCGACTGTGATGATAGAGAAGAAAGAATCACAGGAAAGAGAAAGGGAAAGTTGATCCTTGATTGTCTGAATGCAGAGTCAGAAGATTTTAAACCCTGCTCCAAGATGATAGGTTGCTATGCCCTTTTAGTGGAGGGTCCCTGTGGATCTAGGCTGAATTGCCCTAGTTGGCAGATAACCAGTGAGATCTGACAGAGTTTCCTCAGCAGCATGGAATGTGCTAGAGGGCTGTCACAGCTGCCTTGTGTGGTGTGCAGTGCTCTCAACAGTGGACAGGCTGGAGTTCCCCCTGTTATCTGGATTGAGTTGTCCTAGGCAGAAGCTAATGACCTGGAAGTCAGCAGTAGCATATGATAGGAAAGAGAGGGAGAGAAGAAGAAAAAGAAACAGAAGAAAAGAGGAAAAAAACACAAAAGAAAACTGGGACTGTTGAGACCAACTGAGGTGGGAAAGACAGAAGGGTGAGAAATAAATAAAGAAAGAATGAAGTGAAAGAATAGAGTAAGGCGATAACTGAGGCTTGGTTTCCTGACCAAGGGGTGGAGGAATTCCAACTTTGCCTCAAGGTAGCAGAGCTGTGTGTCTGCTTGTTGTGGGATCCCACAGATGCTCTAAGACAAGATCACAGCGGAGGTCAGGTGCCTGTTCCCACCGCAGTATTGCGTGCTGGACTTCACAGCCTTGTGCTGAATGTAGTTATACATACAGCAGGGGGGTGGCTGAGTGTTCCCTCAGCCCACTATAGGGCCCCAGGACCGGTAGAACCTCCCCAGCTGTGAGCAGCATCATCGAGATGGGTGTTGGACTTATTGTCCTTTCTAGACTGCTGATGTCCTTCTACCTTAAAGGTTTTGTTTGTTTGTTTGCTTGTTTGTTTGTTTTCCTCTGGCCAGCTGGAATAGAATTAAATTGAATTGGCTCCCTGGCTCTGGACTCTGGATCTGTGATCAGTTAGAAACTGAGACTAGCTCCAGCGGGGCTTTGGTATGTTGAAAGCCTCCAGGCACTAGAGCTAAATTTTGGTATTTCTTAGCATGGTCTCCCTTCTCATGCTGATTTTGTTAAGGGACTCCTTCTAACTGTTACCTTTGAGTTGAATAATGAGCCTGAGCTTTGAAATTTTTAACCGAGAAAACATTTTTTCTCTCTCTTTTTAAATTTTGAACTTATGAGGTGCTGATTTGGGGGCGGTCACACTGACCCCCAGAGGGGGAGATCCAGCTTATCAGAGAGGTGGCTTTCTTCTTGGCGGCCAACTAGAAGTGCGTTTGCATCCTGTGTTATGACTGTCTACTTATTTTCTGCCACACTGCGACCTGACTCAGATAAATTCCTGATATTTCTTCTACTCCATATTTATGGCTACCAGCCTCCCTCCCTCCCCAGGCTATATGAGCTCAAGCCAGCCAACAATGCGTGGCTCTCGTGTGGCATCCTGTGACTAGGCTTCAGAGACTCTCCTCATGTCTGGGATTATGTCCCCATTAGGGCGTCAGCCTGGGGAAATTGCTGCTTGCTGGGAAACTAGGGTATAGGTAGCTTTTCAGATGGAGCCCATGAGCCCAGCACTCCAAGCCCAGAGCAATTCAGTGCATTCTCGCTTCACTTTGTGAGTGGAAATCACATACACACACAATGGCATTCAGGATAGACCCTAGTAACCTAGATTAATTTCAGGACTCTGTCTCCCTGTCTCCTTCACCTTATCTCCCAATTTTTCTGGTTTGGTGACAGGAGTTCCAGGCAGGTGAGCCTTAACTAAAACTATCTTCTTCTGCTCCCAGGTCTTTTGTTTCTTAGGTTAGGTTTGTTCCTAGATATTTCATTATTTGTGTTGCTACTGTGAATGATATTATTTTCTCGAAGTCTTATTCAGAGTTCCCTTAGCTGGTATATAGGAATCTGATTGATTTCTTTATCTACTGTCCTGCTACATTACCAAATTCCTTAGTTGTTTTCAACCATCTTTCAGTGAAGTTCTTGGGATTTTTTCTATTTGAAATCATATTTTCTGCAAATAGTAAGCACTTCATTTCTTTTCCTAAGACGATTCCCTTGATTTACATTTGTTCTCTAATGGTGCTTGCTAAGAATTCCTGCACAGTGCTGAATAAGAGTGGTGATAAGGGGCACCCTGTCTAGTTCTCTGAGGAAGAAACCTTGCCTCAGCTTCTCTATCATTTTTCTCAACATTTCTTGGAGATCCCCAAATGACATCTATCTTTACTTCATTTGTTCTTTTTTTTTTTAACCTAGTCTGCTCTTTTTCTTTTTCAGAAGTGATTACATAAAGACACCCCCCTAACTTATATGGATCTCATTAACATGACAAAGAAAACCACCCAATACAGTAAGATCCACAGGTTGAATGGTTAGGATTCTAACACTGGTGATGGGGCAAGGGGGGCGGGGAACACAATTCAAACCATAAGAGATCTGTAAGCCTTCTTCAAATTTTATTTATCCCTAGTTTGAATCATACTGACAAAACATTGCCAGATTAATCTTTCTAGAAAATTGCATTCATTATGGCTTTCTTTGACTATTATAGATACCACACAACATTTGAAGCTGAGATCTAACTGAATTTTACTATAATTGAAGATATTTTGTCATTGAACATATCTTATTTACAAAAATTATCTTTCAAATGTTCTCAGAATAAATTCTCTATTATAACTATGTTGATTCTGTGATGGTTAGGTCAATTATGCCAACTGGGTCATAGCTCAACCTATTGCAGTTGAATTGCAGCCTGAAGACACTTCCTTGGTGTCAAGCCTTTCTGTATATGAGTGAGTGACACTGCAAACTACCTCAGTCTGCTCATTTTCCTTTCTCCTTGCTGGGAATCTGCTTGCCTCAAGGGGTTGCCCGTGTGGACCATTCATACCTGAAAACTGTAGGCACCACACCGTCATTCCTTGGATGTACAAGATGTTGCACCCTCTGGCCTGTGATTTCCCAGCTTCACACGTTACCTGTCTATGTCATTGGTCTGGAGCAACATGAGACCCCAACTTGCACCAAACCTATGAACTTGAATTGGGCTGAGCTCATTGCTTTCTTGATATACGATTGCTTCTTGATATAAAGTTCTTCTTATACATGTATGAGTGTCACTGTGTTTATTTCTCTAGACAACCTACTCTAATGCATTTCCTGACATGTACTAGATATATCCTACTTTGCTTATTTTGTTGTCCTTGTCAGAGGTACCCATTTTCAGACCTTTTCCCGGATCATCCTTCTCTTGCCCTTTTACCTTAACCTTGCCTTAATCTTAATTCTTAACCTGAATACCTATGCTGTGTTTTCCTCCAGGATGGACAAGGTCTATGTATCTATGTATTTCTGACTCCCTTCTCTGTTATTTTTCTCTGAAGGAACACATCTGTAAGACTACATTGCTTGGTCCTGGTTCAAGTTGTTTAAAGTTATAAAATGGGATGCCAGTATTATATGTTTTTAAGGAGAATGGATTTTTAGTCTCATTTCTAGTTGGATTCAAGAAATTGGAAAGCCTGGAGGCCATAAGTCAAATTATGCTTTTACTTAGTGAGCTATTTGCCAACTGCGATTTTAAGATTTGTGGCTTTCCTAGTAGGAATTTCTCTACTGAGATTTAATCACCAAATGCTGACTTAGAAATTTCTTCCTTGAGCTCAAGGGCATTTTGATTATAGAAGCTTCTTTATAGTTGGGGAATCACGGAAGAGATTGTGATGAACTGACGTTACATGGTATAGTTCATCTTTACATAGTATTTGTATGTCCTTCAAATAACTCAGTGGGGCCATGCAAATAAGGGGTGTAAGGATATAATACCCACTTGCCATGCAACCATTTTAGAAGGAAGAGTAGAGAATCTCATGACCAGCAAGAAGAACCAGGGGAGGAGCATGTCACGAATCTCTGTGTTTGCTGAGAGCACGATACACAGCAAGGAAGCAGCACTGAACCTGTGATGCAACACTGTGGTTTCTAGACCTCTACCATGCTATGCAAGGTGCTGTTACTTTGGTTCTGACACATACTGACCCTGTTTACAGATGTGCAAAACACCACCTGGTCCTGACACATCTTCACAAATGTTCCTATGCTTGAGTTCAGTGTCATAGTCACCATGCCAATATTTCTTGACAAGGGCATTCCTCACTTTTGTTTCCCTCTATTTACCAAGCATGGTGCCCTTCTTCAGTGACTGGTCTCTCCCAATGACATGTCCAACTGACATGAGATGAAACCCTTGCTATCCTTATTTCTAAGAAACGTTCTGGTTTCTAAGGAACAGACTGATCTATTTATTCTTTTTTTTTTTTTTTCGCATCACTGCCTCTGGTAGTCGTGGGCGCTACCCAGTGCCACTCTTGAGAGCCGCCACTGGATTTGAACTGCCAAGCCCGCAGGCTGCAGTCCCGCACTCAACCACTTACGCCCCCGGGGCTCAGCCCTGATCTATTTATTCTTTTGGCAATCCCTGGTACTTTCAATATTCTTCACCAGGACCATAATTTATTTATTTTTATTTTGCATTTTTTGGGGGGTGGGCATCACTGCTCTCTGGTGGTTGTGGGAGCCACTCAGTGCTGCTCCTGAGAGCCGCCGCAGGATTTGAACTGCCAAACCCGCGGGCCGCAGTCAACCAATTACGCCACAGGGGCTCAGCCCCAGGACCATAATTTAAATATATTGATTCTCCTTTAGTCTTCCTTTTTCAATGTCCAACTTTCAGATGTATAGGAGGTAACTGAAAATCCCATGGCTAGAGTCAAATGCACCTTAGTCTTCAAAGTAACATTCTAGCTTTTCAACATTTTGTTTGCAGGGGCATCACTGCCCTCAGGTGGTGGGAGTAGGAGGCCCAGCCTTTGTTCTGTGGAGCTGGAATCAAAGCTTTTCAACATTTTAAAGAGGTCTTGTGTAGCAAATTTTCCTGCAATGTGTTGTTTGATCCCTTTAGTAGTGCTTCTATGTGCCTTGATTGTGGATCCCAGTGAGACAAAATCCTTGACAACTTCAATCTGTTTTCCATTTATCATTTATCAGCACCTAATGGCCCATTTGAGGATTTTGGTTTTCTTTACATTGAGTTTTAATTTGTTTGGAAGGCTGCAATCCTTGATCTTCATCAAGAAGTGCTTTGAGTCTTCGTCATTTTAAGCAAGCAAAGTTATGTCATCTGCATATCACAGGTTGTTGCAAAGCCCAAGGAACAGGTTAAAAGGAGGGCCTTTAATTAGGCTGGCTTGCAAGGAGTGTGCACTTGGGCTTTTGTAAACCTCACTCAAGCCGAGCAGAGGACAAGAGACCGTGTGTCTGAGAGACTGAGGATCAGAGTAAGATTTGCCTACCAGCTGGGCTGAGAAATGTCATTGAGGACAAATGAAGTGTATATTTAATATTCTTTAGCCTATTAAAGTCCCTTTAAAAAGTCCTATGAATTTTGTGATGTCATTGCAAAGGAACTCAGTAGAAAAATAAAATCCGGATGGAGGTACTCTAGGTATTAGACTAAGGTGAAGCAGGCTGGAACGGGAGGCATGACTGATCCCTAGAAAGTATCTTTGGTTAAAAAAAAAAAGAAGTGATCTTTGGGCAGATGTTGAGTTGGATTCTTTTTCTCCATTTTGTAGCTGGTAGAGATCAAGCATGGCTTCTGTTTCATTTCCTCAATAATTTACAAGGATATTTAAGAAACACTGTAACATCTTCTCTATTACAACAGATGAAAATCAAGGTAAAAGTTGTGCACATTAATATCTTGAATATGTCAAATATGATGATGCTCCAAATAACTTCAGTTATATCCGCAGTGATCTTTTGGGGGTAGCTGTGAGTGTTTGTGACTGATTGTGTTATCTCATGAAATTCCATTTAGTTCTCTTCAAAATACTATAATGACCAAGATTTATTTTCATTATTAGAACATAAAATACATTTAAAATTTTAAGCGTGTTCTTTAATCGTCTCTCCTCTCTTGGCTTATGATGAGGTATATGATTTAGTAGAGAGAATGCTTTATATTGCATGTAAAGTGCAACTAGTGCTCTCCTTCCTTGGCTTCAACTGTTGAATTATGATCCGTTCATAATTTTTGATATCAAGATGACCACCTCCACCTACAGGAACATTTCCTAAAGTTTCTGAATGATTGCTGGTCTTTATCTTGGGTCCTTTGATAACTCAGTAGTCATATATATCTACTAATTCATTTCAGGGATTCACTGGTAAATGAATGGAAAATACATACTCATGTCACTATTTATTGCAATGTAATGACAAAATCACTTTGATTCTCCTGTAATCCTGACTTTTGAATTAGTGGATGACATACATACATGAGTCTTTCACCTTTATGTGTCCTTTTGAAACTTGTGGGAACTGCCTCCCATGAGTCAGTTTCAGCCCAAACAATAGCTTAGTGAGCAGTTTTTGATTTGCTGTAGACATTAGGCTTCTTTAGGAAATTAGGGAGCCAGCTTAGCCAAGGGAGGCTCTAGGTCCTGACCAGTGGCAGTCTTAGGATGTGCGATGTTATTGGTGACTGTTTCTGTAACTTACTGTGTGTTTTGATGCTATCCTTTGACAAATTGACATAGCAGTTGCCTATAGGAATATATATTACCTACTTTCACTGTATCCTGTTCATCAAGCCTTCCCTACAGTTTCAGGGTAACATTTTAAAAAGATCTATAAATACCTTCAAATAATTTTATGCAGTAATCTCTAAACAATATTGCTTTAAAAATACAGGAAAAGACATGATCAATATCAGATATTTATATAAGACAGAGGGATACAAATGCATATCTCTGTGTGTGACTGTATTTAACAGAGGCAGAAAAATCATTAAAAAAACTGTTACTTAAAAAAATACGATGGAGAGAGCAGACATTTGACTTTCAGAAGGTATCTTGCTTTAAAGTTTTATTCTGAAGCAATGTAAATTTACTACTTAATTGTAAGACAAAATTTACCTTTAAAAATCAATTTATATAGTAGAAGATCAAAATGAAACAAAAATGCATTTAAAATAGTTTCAGTAGTATTGTGGGGTAAAGCAAAGGAGCAATTATGTGATAATTCAATTCTTCCTTGTTGAGAAGTGGGTTCTCAGTGTGAGAAAAAGGAGATAACTGGAAACAAACTGAAGTAAAAACCCCCTGAATTTGGATGACAAGTGCCATTGTGAAACTATGTTGTATTTTGCCTGTAGCCAACTCTTTATCTATCTATCTATCTATCTATCTATCTATCTATCTATCTATCTATCTATCTATCATCTACCTAACATCATCATAATCATCTATATCTATCTATGTATCTATCTATCATCTAATTTTTCCATCCATTCAAATTCTCCCCCTTCCGCTTGCTCTCTATATAGCCACCTATCTACTGATAGATATATTTTTAACAAAGCTGCTATATGTTTAGATTGTGGCTTCCAAATGTTATATCCCAATCGAAGGAACCAGGCCTTCCCCCTCTCTTAGCAGTGGATTTTTAGGTCTTGAGCAGGAAATGTACAAAATGAGCAAGGAAAATTATGAAACATCAGAAAGTAGGGAAGCTATAAAAGACATGGTGAGCTTAAAATGACTCAGAAAACAAAGAGGCCCCCTTTGGAGAAAAGTGGGAGAATTTCAGCTTACAAAGATTATAATAGTAATACTTTGAAACTTATTAACCACCTCAAATCTACTGCTGTTGAGCTGATTATGATCTGTTAGGTTTGTTTGAATTGGTTCAGACCCTCCACGTAACAGATTGAAACCTTGCCCAGTGCTTCACCACCCTCTTTATCATTCTTGTGTTCCTGCTCATTATAGCAGACACTGTGTCAGTGCATCTTCTCGAGTGTCTTTTTATTTTTGGCTGCCCCTCCACTTTACCAAACATGATGTTTTTTTCCAGGAACTGGTGTCTCCTGGCAACATGACCAAAGTACACGAGATGAAGTCTTGCCATCTTCCAAGACAGATCTGTTTCTTCTTTTAACAGTCCGTGGTACTTTCAATCATCTTCACCAGCACCATGATTCAAATGAATTGATTTTTTCTTTGGTCATCTTTATTCAATGCACAACTTTCACATGCACAGAAGGTAATTGAAAATACCATGGCCTAAGTCAGGCACACCTTAGTCCTCAAAGGAACAGTCTTGTTTTTCAAAACTTTAAAGAGGTTTTGTGCAGCAGATTTACCCCATACATTGTGCCATTTGATCTGTTGGATACTACTGCCCTGAGTATTGATTATGGATCCAAGGAAGAGAAGCTTCTTGATAGCTTCAATCTGGTCTCCATTTAGTGTGATGAGATCTCTGGTTAAGTTGTGAGAATTTTTGTTATGATTCTGACTTCCATTAACCATATGTAAGATTTCCAAGGCTAAAAATCTGCAGAGGAGCTAGAATTCTAATATCTCTCCTATGGCGGGATGGTGGGTTTGAACTATTACATTTCGAAAATGTAGTGAAGTAATTACAGGTAAATAATGAAAAGGAAGTAAGCATTTATCATGCTTGTCCAGATAACAGAGGACATTTATCTATAGGAGTCCTCCAGCAAATAAATGTAGAATGGCAGGAATAGAATATAACATTAGCAAGATTTAGTAAATGAATTCAAGAAAGCAATTTTCACTGACAGCTAATATTACAAAAAGAAAGATATCGCTTTCCACTCTAAGAAAATCTCCCCCCAATGAACTTAAATCTAACCAAGCTTTGATAAAGGGTTCCCAGCAACTTGAGAGCTTGGGGCTGATTTCATTTTTACTGTGGCTTCCTCTTTCCAAAGATAAACTCTGCTTCAAAACAGCTTATGTAATTTGCTTCTTGGTGCGATTGCTTTCCATATCCTTCTCATTCTTGTTTTTCTACAAACTGGTCGTTTCATTTTCAGGACTGTTCAGACTCAGGTTGAACATGGTAGGCACAACTTCTTTGTTAGTGATGCCATTTGCTTGGAAACGCATTCCCTAAGAGGTGTCTTGTCACTTCACTGGCCCCTGCATTCAGGAGGCTCCTGGCCTTTGCAGATCCTTCCCTCAAGGTCACATTCTCCCCCATTTCAATACATTCAATTTTAGAAATCCCTTGGAGTATGAAAATATACCCTTGGCTTTGAACTTTGCCCATTTTCATTTACCTTCCTGTAATGAGCAATGAAAACACTATCAACCCAAATAACTTCATGATTGCTTTTTCTTCAAGTATAAGTTTACAAAGTTCATGCTTAATTTTCATGTTCTCTTAAATAAAAATGTATTATTCATGTAGCAGAATGATAATGACCTTTGCTGGTTAAACACTCAGCTGCCCTCACATTGCCTCTTTTCTGGGGTCTCAGGACACAGGTGAACTTTTGTGTGTTATACTGGGCCACTCCAGTTGTGCCTTCTGCTAATCAAAACTGACCGCTCCTGCTGTGTTGGGCTTATGCATCAGTCCCTAGGTCCTTGCCAGTTCCTAAACCTGGCAGTGGGTCTCCTGCTATAAAAATTTGTGTTGCTGCATTCCCCACTTAAATTATAAGCCCACATGTAAGTCTTTAGCACATCTTTGGTAGAGTATTTAAGTATTCTCTTTGAATTTTGGACAATGTGCACATGGACTTTGAAATGTATTTACCCTAAAACTGCCACAATATATGCAAAATTTTACAAGTAATAATTTAATTTATTGTTCTTAACTATATCAATTGTGCCCATTTGCTTTGATGGTTTGGGGGCACTATTTGCCTGATGAGCAAAATGTACACTAGATTCATTGGTTTCTTCATAACATTTCAAAATTGAATCTAGTTTGGCTGCCACTTTGTTATTGACTTTTATTATAGTCTTAGTGGCTTTATCTTTGGAAGTTGTTCTGTGTTTAAAATAAGCGAGAGTGGGTTGATCACATGCTTACTGTTTAAGTTAGTAGAAGTAAATCATAGGATTTTTTTTGTCCTTGGGTTATTTTTGCATTAGGAAAAACATACCCTTTTAAAGATGCATTGCTGATAAAAAGATAGTGCAAAAGTTAGACTTTCAGGTAGACAAAGGAGCAGGTAGAAATAGAAATAGACTGAATTATTGTTTTCCACAGTTATGAGTAATCTGCTTTCTTTTAAAATGGCCATGGACTGGAAAAGATTGTATAGTCTCTAAAGTTTTTTACCTTCATGAATTCTTAAGCTAGAAACCCAAGGAAGGTTTTTCTGGATCTAAGTGCATTGCTTGTTCTTGCAAAGCCTATTTCATGGTCTGCTAGATTCTAATGGAGATGGATGGTAATGAGATAATATTTATTTATATAGAAAATAACTATACAACAGAGTGCAAAAAGCATGTAAGCAAGTTTAAAAAATGCATAGTGAAACCACATGAGTGCTTCTAGTTTCTCCAAGAGAACCCTTTCCCCACACATACTCACTGTGCGTACCTTCTGCACACTCTTATGAACACATACATACTAGTGTTAGTCATAAGTCCATGAGTACTTTGTAGGTCCTGGTGGACTTTTCTTGCCATCTAATTTGAGCCATAGCTTTTGTTATTCTGGGAACTTATTCATCAGCTTGCTGCTCTCTTGAAATAGATTAATAGCAAATGTCGAATTTATTTAGGTAAAGCAAGTTCTATGTCCCAGCTTAGTGATTTATCTATTTCACAGTCTAAGAAAGGTAGAAGAAGCCTGTTTAGCATCCTTCAGTGACCTTGAGAGCTGATGTGTTAATAGCGAAGCAGACTCACAATTTCAGCAAGCTTCTTGCCCCCAAGCTCTGCAGTAAAAGATTGCTGCATTGCAGATTACAGTTTAATTCCTTGAAAACATCAACACTCTAAGAGACCCGGGAATCTAAAGCCACACACAACCTGCTGTATTTTGGAAGAGTTGCCCATATAGATGTAATTTAATGTGATTCATAAATCTGGTCTGCTCCCCCAAATAATGAATAAATACCCCCCTCCCTCAAAAAAAAAACCATCCTATATAGAGCAATGCTTTGACTAGTGAAGTCTCTGGGAATTAATCTCCTTTATGATATAGGTGGCAGTGCTGTAACTACACGGATCATGCAGTAAAGCTTAATAGATGTCTGTACAGCTTCTACTTATCCCATCTAAATAAGTATAGACAGGATGACAAGAAGTTTTCAAATATGCCTCAGCTCCTTTATGTCTCAACCCTCCCAAATCAGGGCCTTCCTGTTTTCTTCATTCTCCACGTTGTCAAAAGACGAGCTTCTTTTGACTTCTACCAACATCCCCATTGGAGAGAGACAGTCACAGAGGAGTGCTCTGTAGATGAAGTTGCCCAGTAGAAGTATTTTGCTTTTGATGAAGTAGTTAGCAAAATTTGGAAATACAAGGATTTTATATACTAGTAGGGGTTAACATCTTCCGTGAAGTAAAAGAAGGTCTTTACATGGAGGGCTTGCTTCAAAAATCTATGGAAAAATTCCATAATCTTTTTGTTCCATTTGTCCATGAATTTTTTTTGAAGTTTTCCCATATTTCAAGTACTCCAGATTTTTCCACTGGCTACCATCAGTTGAAGTTGGGAACTGGGCTGTCCCTATAGTCAGGGCATGCCCTCTGCAGTTCATCCCCATAACACATTGTCACATCTCACCCCTGTACTACTCTTTTCTGTCACCAATTGGCCTTTGCTGATTTTTGAGTTTTTGGTTACTGAAAGAGTTTTTCACTCTTATGTACCTTTAATTAATATTTCACACCAAATAGGACCCAACTCCTCAGAACTTAAGTTTTATTCCTATACATTCCACTTTTGATGAAAAGATATGGGTTCTTTTTAAAATAACATCAGATCTTGGGAAAATTCTGAAAGAAGTTTAATTAAACTCTTGATGATGCATATCGTCAAGTACTCAGTTACTAGCAAAAATGGCAGCAGTTCAAATTAACTTAAAGGTGGTTAAGAAGAAAGACCTGATCATTTATTTCTGAAAGATCACAGTCATGTGACACATATCTGGCAAACAGTTCAACTTTGAAACATATGAGAAGCATATTCCACCTTAAATCAGAATTGACTGATATCAAGTTGCATGGTTTTATTACATGCAGTAGGTCTTAGCCATATATGAAATAAAAGGGGAGAGATCAGGATTCTAGTTCCCCCACTCCCACTGCCTTGGAGTACTCCTCCCAGCCTCCCCACTCTGTGACTCACACACAAGATTTGAAAGTATGGTGAGCACTGGACAAAATCGTGTCCTTCAGGACAGAAACTCCACTTGCACTGTTCCCAACAGGTCAGCAATTCTTCTCCATTCAACCCCCAAACTACTGCCTCTCTTCTTTACAGCAAAACTTGCGCGGTGTCCTTAATATCTTTTATTGTGATTTCTTTTTTTTCTTAATTGGATACTTTTATTGGGGTCTCTTACATCTCCCATCACAATCCATAGATTCATTCATTTTGTTAAGCATATTTGTACATATGCTGCCATCATCAGTTTCAAACCTTTTCTTTCTACTTGAGCCCTTGATATCAGCCCCTTATTTTTCCCATTATGGTGATTTCTTCTCCTCATTTATTTCAATGCCAAATCTTAAAGAGCTCTGCTTTATGCTTTCTCACAAACTTGGTGCTGTTGTCTTTAGTGTCTTGTCATATTTTTTTTACTGCTTTGAAGCCAACAACTTTCAATCATTTGTATTTTTTATGCCTTTCTTATAAAGTATCTCATGAATAAATGTGTCATTGGTGCCCATTCCTTTCATTAATAGAAGTATTATGGTAAGTCTATATTAATGTTCCACTAGAAATAAATCTGAAGTATTGTTTATATTTTCAACAAGTTTACTTGCTGAATTTCTCCCTGGTGCGTTCTTATAGAGTAAAAAAAGAAAAATGAATTTCTTATTTCTGACATTTGGGCTTTATTTTAAAGTTGTCCATTGCTTTTCAACATGGTTATATATACTGCTGCCTAAGGCTGCTTGTTAAAACTCTTCAGGGGGCTGAGTAGTTTTAACTTTGGGTCTTTCCTTCCATTTCAAGTTGAGTTTCCTGGGTGCACAAAAAATGCACACAAAAACCAGCCAAGTGCATACCTTGAGCTCTCACACGCATATGGTACATTTTCCTCTCTGGGATTGAGACTTTAGGGGATGGGTGTTTACCATTCTAGCATTTATCAAAGGAGCCCTGGTGGTGCTATTAAGGTAAATGTTGGATTGCTAACCATGAGGTTGGAGGTTCTAACACCACTTGCTCCATCAGGGGTGCAAAAAATAATAATAATAAAAAGAAATCGTCTACTTCTGAAAGACTTGCAGCCATGGAAATCAAGGGTGACAATAAGTTAGAAATTGACTTGATGGCAATGGGCTTATTTATTAGGGGCACTGGACAGTAAAAACTTTGTTCAGAGAGTGAAATGTGTCGTTTTTTGGTTGACAAATGTCAGAATATGGGTTGTTTAGAGTCAAGCCAGGCTTTCTGTGCCCAGATGAGTGCAGAGACCCCAGTACAACAGAAATGTGAACAGAGAAGTCACAGAAGAGCTTGCAGAGGTCACTGTGGGCTTGTGATGGGCAGAACAGGAAGAATCAGTGTAAGTTTTGAGAAGCATTCCTTTTATGAATCCATTTTCTCTCTTATTTTACCTGCTATCTAAATATATAGGTGTTCCCAAGAGTTAAAATCAAAGCCACACTGAAAAGCTAACTTGATTTCGGGTACCGAGTCCCACAGGTCCCGAGGGATCCACATAAATACCATTTTCTTTAGAAATATTTAGAAACCGTTATGATACCAGTAAGATTATCTCTGAATAAAACTTAATGTTGCCTTTTCTTAGATGTGGATACAATGTTATGCAACATTATATTCCCAAAATTGGCACAAGGAGAAAAGTTCAATCAAAATTGCCCATTTATACTTCTTAAATTGTCCATAAAGTAGGTATAACTGTCTTTGTATAAACAGATCTGCACAGCATATCTTATGAACATTATGTTTAAAACTCTCTCAAGTAGAATAAATGGATAAAAAATCTGTATGCACATATCTGAACTTCAAACAACTATGGTTTTACTCACTGTAAAGTTCCTCACAGTGAAAATGACATGGCAGCCTGAGAATATTTCTCTTTACCAGTGCACAGATTTATTCTTTCTGCTTTAATAATGAGTCTCTAGATTATATGAACTGGGCCCTGGTAATGTAGTGATTACATATTGAACTGCATATTGCAAGGTCAACAATTCTAAACCATCTGCCAATCTGCCGGAGAAAAATAAGGCTGTCTACTCCTGTGACCAATTACAGTCTCAAAAACCATTAGCGACCATTCCACTCTCTCTTATAGGGCGGCTATCAGTTGCAATGCACTTGGCAGTGAGATTAAAAAAATTAAATTAATATTATATGATTGCCCATATTTATAAAGACTAAATGACAATATATATGTACAAGCTTTTGGGACTCTTTCTACACTTTTCCTTGGACATTTCGCCGTTCGCTGAGAGTTAGGGATCTTAGGCAGTAGACTGGGTTAAGCATTGGATTACTAGCCACAGACTAGAAATTCAAACCCACCACCCAATTTCTGGAGAAAAGACATGGCAGTCTATTTCCTGTAAAGACATACACTCTCAGAATCCCTAGTTAGTCTCACTATGGGTCATAAGAGACTCAATAGCAGTGATTTTTATTTTGTTTTATTGTTTTGTCACCCCGCTTTAATTGCCCCCTTTTAGAGAATGTCAGTAAGTTTATGTTTCTGGCCTCCAACCACTTCCTGGCCATATCTTCACTTTCACGTCGCCACTCTGTCTCATGCCATCAATTTGATTCTTATTTGATTCTTATTGATCAAATTTGATCCTTATTGAGGATTTCTGAGGTGCTAAATCTTTATGGGAACAGATAGCCTCATCTTTTTCCTGTGGACTTGAACCTGACCTTACAGTTAGTAGTCCAACATTTAACCCTCCAAGAACCCGTGAAGCATAGCAGTTCTACTCTGAAATGCATGCAACTGCCATGCAGCAAAATGAATTTGAAGGTTGTTGGCTTAGATCCTAGCATTATGTTGAAACAAATCCTAGATAAGAGTATGTGTTCTTAAATTTTCGATCTGACTGTCAATATAAACAATATAATAGAAGATCTGATGTCAGGAGCTTGAGTGGAAAGCAAATTTTTTGAGGATGATGATGGCAGCAGGCGTACGAGGGTGCTTGACAGATATATATATGTATCGATTGTAATAAGTGTTGTATGAGTCCCCAATAAATTATTTATTTAAAAACCAAACATTATAATAGATGCTTATCACACATAAATCTAATCGCCATTATTCCTTATTATCACTGTTGTCTATAAATGTCATATATTTTAACATGTTTATTCAAATCCGTTCCACACATTTGGATTGATATAAATTTAGACCTTTTCAGCTGAGTCTTCCTCAGTTTTCTCTTCCCGTCCTCCAACTTTATGAAGTCTAAGTTGATGAAACCCTACAGTCTGCCCTCTGCTCTCCTAGAACAAGCTGTTCATTAATTTTAATTCAAATAAAGCCTCAAGGGCTATAGCTTAGTGCAGAATGGAAAAGGCATTAGGATTGATGGGAAGATATAATTAGTAAGCAATGTATCACGTGTCTGGATTTGAAGGATAATTTTTATGTTTTGAAATTTCATTGGCATTGATATTATTCCCTCATGACCTTAGAATTTCAAACACAAATTCATGAATTCTTTTTTTTTTTTTTTTGGGCATCACTGCCCTCAGGTGGTGGGAGTAGAAGGCCCAGTCTTTGCTCCGTGGAGCTGGAATCGAACCTCCATCCCAGTGGGCTGCAGTCCCGCGCACAACCACTACGCCACCGGGGCTCAGCCCTCATGAATTCTTATAGAAATAAATTTCCAAGAAGTGCTTATTTCTTGAATGGATGACATACTAGTGTATTAAATCCCTGGAGGTGCTTGCCAACTAAGTGCAATAGCATAGGTTTAAAATGAATCATTATAGTCTAAGCGTCTTTTTTGTGGTAAGTTTGTATAAAATCAAAATAAATTAATTAAGCATTTTAATGATAAAAAGAATACACATAAAGTGCTATTTGAAAAATATAATTTTCCTAAACTCTCAAGGTGTTACACTTTATAATCTTGGGCTTTTAGGTCATTTGTTTCTAGGAACCAAGGTGTTCTCATGCTGATTCAGAGGTAGGGGTTTGCTATATTGGTACAGAAGAAGGGAGGAGGGACACAGGGTTCTCAGAACAGTCCTGGAAAACCTGGAACAGCCATAGGGCCAGGACCATTTGTGTATGCAATTGTGCTGTACTTGATCTGCATTACATCCCCACATTAAAGAAAGGCCATCACTCTGGGTCAGGAGGAGTGCCACAGTACAGGAACTCTTCTAGCCCCATCTCTGTTTCAGTTGCTTTTGCTTCTGCCAGTTGACTTTTCTTCACATGCCTTTCAGCATCATGGTTTTGATTCCATTGCCTAGAAGGTGACTTTTGTAGATCCAGAGCTGCTTCTTCCTGCCTTCCTCCACAGAATGCCCTGCTATTTCTCTTTCTGATTCTGGTCATAGCCCCTATATCTCTTTGTGCTTTGCTTTCAAACACCTACTTCTGAGCCTTGAATTCAATTATTTCCATTGCCCCTTTCTTATAAAGCATGACATCCAGCTATGTTTTCTTCATTAAAAACAAACAAGCAAACTTTCTGGCTGAATTGCTTTCATTTCATCCTCTCCAGCTTAGCCACTGTTGTCATCTGTCATCAAGTTGGCTCTTGGCTCGTGACAACCCCATGGACAATGAAATGAAATCCTGGCCAGTCTCACACCAACCCCATGATCCGTTATAGATTGCCACTGTGATTCAAAGGGTTTCCTTTTCTCACTTCCAGAAGTTGTTTACCAGACCCGCTTTCTAGTATGTCTTAGTCTAGAAGCTCCGCTGAAACTGGTTCCCCTCGTGGCAACACACAAGACATCAGCGCGATGATTGGAAATTGAACCCAAGACTCCTACACAGAAGGCAGGCAAGAATTCTACCACTGAGCTACCTATCTCTCCAACATACTTAGTAATATCACTTGTCTATGCCATGAACCAATGAGTCATATTTTCTTTCATTTCAGTTTCATTTCAAATAACCGCCAAATCCTACTGATCATATCTAATGAAGCTCATATAAGTCCAACAACTTGATGTCCTGTATTCTCTACTGAAACCTATGTGTCAGAATTGAACAACTGGCCATGAGTTTGGATAGTTTGGGAAGATGGTTTCAACATTCACCTCACGAGTCTTCAGGTTTCTAATTTTAAATCCTTTATATTAACTCCCACTCTAGTCATAGTGATTTTTAAAACTCTAAATGTTAGCATTATCAGACCTGCTTTTACATAATTTTATTGTTATTTTTTCCCATTGGATAAAGTCTGAAGTCCATAAAATGTCCTCCCAGTAGCCTTTCACTAGCCTCCCAGTGGCCTCCTAGTAGCCTTTCACTAGCCTTTCCCACAGTCCCTTTCAGGCTCATTTGGACACAAGCTCCTCCCATGGGTGCTGTTCTGTACCACAAAGAATTATGATCCATCCCCCAAACTAATCATTGCCTCACATTCATCTCTTTCTTGTATTGTTTCTGTCTTTTGGAATATCGGTATAATCTGCTTTCCTTCTCTGTCTATTAAAATTCTACTGTCTTTCAAGGCAAAACCAAAGGTCATCTCATTAGTGATTCTTCGTCGTGATAGAATGTCATTATCATATTTCATAGGCCACAATACATTGATCTGTCATTATTTTTTCTTATGGTTATTCCACCACTGCTGTATGACCTCTTTCAGGACATGGCCTATACCCTTTCTTAGTTTCTACTAATGAAGCTAGGTCAGGGCACATAGTTATGTTTATAATAATAATCCTGAAATCACTCTGAAGACTCCTTGTTTCTGTTAAGGAGATAAGGTTGTGGAGGCATGTGCTTTGAAAAATTACCTTGCTAGAATATGCCTGAAATGGAATTGACGCCAGTAGCAGTCCTAGCTGAAAAGGAAACTTGTTGTTACTCCACCTCACTAAAAATCACATGGTCAGCTACTCTGAGTCATGCTGCATGAGAAGAAGGGTCTCTCCCTTTGTCATGAGTGAGAAATCATGTTTCTGATTTTAAAAAGTCACAGGAATTTTATTATCTGAGAAGCATCACTCCTTTCTCAGCCACTTTTCCCCCTTTCCAATGTGGAACTGATAAAAGAGGGATTCTGATTGAGCTGAGACCCTGGAAAATGATTCCACGGCAGGACACGAATCAGAAAAACCATAGAAATTATTCTTTGACTTTAAATAGTCATGGCCAGCTCTTTCAGGAATGTCATTGCTAAACTGTTTGAAGTCCAACTCCTCAGAGTTTCTCTTCTTTACTGCTAACTCTCTCAAGTAATTGTTCTATTATTATTACCTAGAGGTCAACGTTAGGGTGTGGAGTTGGTTTGCGAAGGCAAAAATAAGAAAAATTTAATTTCTAAAAAAAGAGCCTTTCCATTTTTATATTGAAAAGAGCAGGTTGAGAGCCTAGGCTGTTAAAAACTAAAAACAAAACAAAACAAAAAAAGGAATTTCTCTGTGATTCTCCTTATTTCAACTGGAGGGAGCATCCTGTAGTAATGATGAAATTCAGCTTCTAGGTTTAAATTTAGTGTCTGCAATTCAGCTACATGACCGTGGGCTAGTTTGATGACCTCTCTATGTCCCTCATATTCCTTATTGGTAAAACAGAAAAGTCAATAATATGTCATAGCAAGTTGAGGATTAATTGCTTGAAATAATTCTTGAAACACAGTGTTACACAATTCTTTGTAAAATATATAAATATTCATAGTAGGGGTGGATAGTATATGTGCACATATAACTACAGTGAACTACTAAAATACAATTCAAATATTTTATGTATTCCTTTTTGTTTTTAAACTGTATTACTCTAAGGGTTTCCGACTAAATGACTTTGTTATATATATGTATGTGTATATATATATATATATATATATATATATATATACAGCCTCTGTATGGCTATATAATTATTTATGTAATGGACAGTTTGGTTCAACTGTTTCCATTAGCTTTCAATTTGAGAGCTTTGGCATTTTACCAGCTGATATTCTAAATTCTTCAGACAGCAGAGACTTTTAGTTATTAATCTTTCTTGATGGATATTGTGAGCCAGCAGAAGAAAGAAGTTGGGTTGAGATGAAATACAGCACAAGAACCCATCACTTGTATAGTGAGCACATGCCCAAGCTTTGAGTAACTCATTAATGAGAGAACCAGCAGGATGGCAAAGTTGGGTGAAAGAAAACTCAGGAAAGAAATGCTGAAGTACAATGCTAAATTAAGTGTAACACAGGACACACTGCCTTAACATGTTGAGTTCTACAAGACAGGAATTATGTACATCTCTGCCAGATGAAAAAGAGCCAGTTTTCTAAAAGGGAATAGCTAGCTTCACAGAATATGAAATTTAGTCAATGCTAAATCATAAGTCAAACATAGTACATTGTTTCCTCAGGTGGCCTTCTCACTGTCAGTGAATTGATTCTGATTCATGGTGATCCACTAGGACAGAATGCAACTCCCACCACGGGTTTCTGAAAATGAAACTCTTTACAATTATTTGTGAGAGTAGAAAGCCTCATCTTTCTCTCCTGAAGCAACTGCTGGTTTCAAACTGTTTACCTTGTCAGTGGCAGTCCAATGCATAACTGCTTTGGAACCCAGGGTCCTTCAGAAGGTCTTAGGCAGTCTTGATAGAAAATGTTCCAGAATGACAAGAAAGGACCCACTGCCATCTTTTTGTCTTACTTCCAGATATTGAATACATTTTCCCTCAAATTTGCAATAAAAGTTTGGAGGTAAAAATGAGATAGATGAGGTAAAATATGAAAGTTTTATTATAAAAGAGGGAGGTAGTTATGTACTGCTTTGCCCAATTTTCTATAGTGGTCTTTTCTTTTTGAAGACTTTGAGCTGACACTATTTTCCCTATCTTTAAGAACCTGGCTTCCCAGGGCAAATCTGTTATCAATTCCTTGACTGGGTACTGGTTCTTATTAGACCCGATATACTTTTTTTTTTTTTAAGATTAACTTAGCTAAGGAAAAAAAGCTAGATTGGGTGTTTAGGACCACAGTCTTAGGGGTCAAGTAAGCCAATTGGTTTAATACAGTTCGTAAAGGCAATGTTTTAATCTTACACATTGTTATAATTGTAATTCAGGAGGTTTATGGTTTGTTTGTAAATGTTCAGGCAAGTTTGTTTTTTTTAGGACGACACAGTCTATCAACTATAAAACAGAGATTACCTTGAAACCTACATAAGAGAAACATACAATCATACGTATTGTTTGGATTTCAGCACCGATCCTATTGCCTTTTGTAATCTAGTCTCCCTTAAGGAAAAAGGGTGTTTTGACCTATTTCCAATTATATAAAAAGTTCAGCAGTGAATAGCAGAGAAATTAATTATGCAAAATAAGTTTTCCCCAGGGATCAGCCTTCATTCGATTTACATACTCTAAATGACGTGATCACCATTGGCCATTTGTTTTTTCCAGAATGTAACTTCTTTGGTGTTTAAAAACCTAAACAACAGTGTTTTGAATATGTAACCTGTTATTGAGGCAACTTGACGAAACATTACCTAGCACTCTGTCAATGAATAAGTGAAATAAAATATTCCAAAATGATGGAGTAACGGAGGAAAAATAAAGAACTAGAGGTACAATTAGACACTCTGGTGCTACTGTAAAGTAAGCCTTGGACTGCTAGCCTCAAGTTTCATGGTTCAAATACACTAGCTGTTGCTTGAGAAAAAGAATAGGCTATTTGTTCAGGTTAAGCTTTCCAGCATAGGAATTCTTATAGAGGAAAGTGAAATGATTGCAGTGTTTGGGGTAAAGTTTTGGGGTAAAGGTACTACATTATGACTGGAAGTTGAAAATTCAGCAGAGCTGGGGCAGCAGGAAGCCAGGGTATATAGTGATTGGTGGGAAATATGAATGTGGGTAGTTTGGATTGGTTAGTTTTAAAATGTGATGAAGGAAGATAAGGGGGTTTTGTCAGAATAGTTTTTTAAGATAGATTTTTCATAATTTTAGTTTAATCGGAAAGAAACCCTTTCTTTGTTATGTACCTAAATCCATGGTTTTGAGGATTGCGAGAGAAATAAACAAAAGCTAAATGAGAGTCTAAGGAGCCCTCGTGGCATAGTGGTTCTCAGCGTGAGAAAGACCTGGCTTTCCATTCTAGTAAAGAGTTAGTCTCAAAAACTCACAGGGGCCATTCTACCAGCCCCACAGGGTCACTATGGACCCGTAGAGCCTCAGTGGTGGTGAGACTTAACAGGGAGACATTTTGTTGGCAGTCTTGGGTAAGCAGGGGACTGCCAACCGCCAAGTTAGTGGTAGAAAAGCCAATGGGAGGCAGTTGAAGCCAGGCGCTCCCCTGAATATTTACAGCTTTGGAAATCATTATGGGATCACAAGGAATAGGAGTTTCCAAGATGATGGTGGGTTTTTGTACACTGGCGTTGGGGTACCAATCTGGGTCCGTTGTTCCTTTGAATCCAGGACCTCAGATTTGGCAGTCATACAGTTGAGAGGAAATCTAAACTGTGTAAGGTCTCAGTGTGCGGATGCTTATAAGTCTATGAGCCAGGCATAAAGGCTTGATATTTTTGAAACTTTTTTCAATACCAGAGACTTTACAGAAATCCCTGGGCGGTGTGAATGGGTAATTAAGAAGCTGGTGTCTTGAATTTTCCCAGCATGCTTCAGAAGAAATGCATGGCATTTGGTTTCCGAATGATTACAACCTTTAACAAGTCTGTGGGGTACAGTTTCACTCCGAAATACATCAGGCCACCATGAGTTCGAATTGATTCAATGGTATCAGATCTGGTTGGGGTTTTTTATATTTCCTGATATAGTTTGATGGAGGCCCTTGGACCTACACAAGATTTAAATTATAATAGGAAGTTCTGCTCCCAGGGGATTTTTTTGAGGTACTTTTACAAGGTTTGTTCCCAAATTTCTTTTTCTCTCTCACTGCGCAGTGAGGCTTTTTTAGTCTTTCATGAGCCAATTAAAATTAAACTTCTTTTTGTATGCTTCTGGTTCCCATGGATACCAAGCTCCATTTAGCATGGATGGAATTTTTTTCTTAAATAATTGAGGTCATGATGGTCCCAGAAGTCATTAAGAGTAACCTTGAGTCATTTTAGCATATGCAGAACAGTGTCCACATGATGGAAAATAACTAAGCACAGGGAGGATTCCCCTTTTTGGCTGTTGGGTAGAAGTGAAACCTTAAAAGTTAGGTCTTGCCTGGGGGACAAGGCTATCTAGAAAAAATAATTTATGGACTCTTACAAGCAATTTCAAGCAATAGGGAGATAACAGAAGCAAGACAGAAAGTCCAGCAAACACACAGAAGATAAACTCACTATGCTCCTATCCTACAATGATAAAAGTCTGGTGACCACAACTCAGATTAAGTTTCTTATTTCTGGAAAATGAGTCATTGAGATTTCTTGTCTTTCAGAGAGTCTATGTTCTGTATCCCACCTTTCTTTTCTTTTGATGATCTGTTCTATCCCGGATTCTGCTACGAAATGCCCAACTGTGGGAGGAGCACTGAGTTAGTCCGGGTAGACTAGAGGAACAAATTTCAGAGACGCGCATATAGGTATAAGGAAAGGGTTTATATACAAAAGAAATGTGGCCCTAAGAAGGCATCCCAATCCAGTCCAGTGCAAAGTCCTAAGTCCAATAATAACCCATATGCCCGAAATCAGTCGATAAAGTCTGCTTCCGACTCAGGAAGTCACAGGTCAGTGGGTGCAGAATTCTGGTGATGGCAGGGGTCTCCCCATGGCTCCTCACTTCCAAGGCTCAGCATCAACAGCATGCCACTCCAGGTTGCCACTCCAGCTTCAGAGGTCTGTCTTCATCAGGGCTAAACCATGTGATCTCTCCACCAGCTACTCCAGCCTCCCAGCCACCGCCATTCAGTGTTGCCTGTGGTTAATCATTTCTGAAACTAACTCCCAACAACTGGGGAAGATAGCTTCTCATCTTCACGAGGGAAATATCGCGAGATTTCCCTGGAGTCTCAGGTGATAGCCATGTGCACACAGAGGCCTCATTGGCTACTCAATGGCTTTCTCCTGATTAACAGGCCAGACTCCACCCCTACATTTCAATTATAAAATTAACATAAGCACATGACTGCCACAAGCACCAAAGCATAGGTCTATCACTTCCTGGAAGTTAGGAAAGAGAAGGAGATGAAGAGCATTGACAACCAGCTAGGGGCAAAGGTTATCTCACTGACGTTTGTAACACACCAATTAAAATGTCACTCAACTGCTCATTTAATAGATTTTGGAGATAACAATGAGACCAATTGAAAATGGCACTTGAAAACAGATTTTGAGACAGTTTGAAAACCAGGGGCTTTATGGTAAAGAAAAGCATAGTTTTGGGGAAAGGGAGACAAATACTTGTTTTTTCAAGGCAGTCCACTCCTTAAAGATAATTTTGTTATCAGAATTTTTAGATTTTAGAATATAGATCATAAATCTCTGTCCATAAAGAAGGGCTTTTCTCATGATCATCACTCACTGGCAATGAGACCTGGATCCAGCTCATAGCATCATCCAGTTCATAGGATCTCTGTTTTTTTCATCTATAGCATACAGTTCAATATATCTTACAGAGCTGAGACAACTACACAGATTCCTACATATTAAGGCTTAGAACCATGACTGGCACACACAAAAAATAAAAAGACGGTTTCCATGAAGTCAATTGTGACTCAATGGGTCCCCATGTATGTCAGAATAGGACTCTATGCTCATTGACTGGGTTCTCAGGAGTAGAGTGTAGGTCTTCCTTTTGAAGAGCCTCTATTGTTGTAATCGGGTGCCACAGTGTTGATTCTGACCCATACTCTTCCCAAATGAGAGAGCAAAACTGCCACATACAGTTTCTTTGGCTGTGATCTTTACAGGAGCAGATTACCAAGTGTTTTTTTTTTTTTGTTTTCCTACAAAGCTACTCCATGGATTCAAACAGCTAACCTTTCAGTTAACAACTGAGTTTTTAATAGTTGAGTTTTCAGACCATTTGGGGGTGACTCCGGGCAGACTCAAAGTCTTTTGGGTAACAACAGTATATACATGTTAAATGTTTGAACCTTCAAGGGAATATATCGGACAGGGTAAGTGACTAATCAACGTTAGTTCAATGATTTTAAAAGTTCACTCTAACGTGGGCAAAAATGATGTTCTACTGCTCAATCTGATGATCCTGGATCAACTGGG
Source organism: Nesogale talazaci (assembly GCA_004026705.1). Classification (NCBI taxonomy): domain Eukaryota; kingdom Metazoa; phylum Chordata; class Mammalia; order Afrosoricida; family Tenrecidae; genus Nesogale; species Nesogale talazaci. The sequence goes on along the minus strand of PVJH01006360.1, from coordinate 78,100 downwards.
AGGTAAAGAAAGCCAAGCCATCCATGGAGCACTAAGTTTAGGCTCTCTTATTTGCCTGATTTTTGTATGTACTTCATGCAAGGCAGTAGAACTTATATTATTGCTTTATTATTGTCAGCTAAAGTGCCATTGAACACCAGCTCTCATTTCGCTAATAAAGATGATGTTAAAACATTCCCTCTATCAATTAACTGAGGAGTACCGAGTGCTTACATGTTGGGTGGTTAATGGAAACATCAGTCACTGGAAACTAGCCCCTACTCCACAGGCGAAAGAGAAGACTTTCTAGTAGCATTCAGCGAGCACGTCAGGAAGGTGAGCATCTCAGATGCCAAACTATTAGAACAAAGTGTTCTTGAGTTGAGGGAGTACTTGAATATGGGCCCACTGTCCATCTGTTTCCTTAATACTGAACCTATAAATAGATGTACATGGATCTATTTCTCCTTCATCGTATATAAATGTACTTACACATGTATGTATTTCCCCTTCATCATATATAAATGTATTTACATATGTATATATTTGCCTTTAGATCTCTATAAATGCCATTTGCTCCTAGCCCTTTCCTCTCTTTCCTTTTACTTTCCTCTTGTCCCACTATCATACGCAGCTTTCATTTGGGTTTCAGGAATTCCTCTTGGTTACACTGCCCTTTTTCCAGCCCTGCTAGAGCTCCTACACCCTCCTCACCAACGATTTTCAGTCACTTGCTGTTCCCTTGTCTCTGGGCTTGTTAGCACCCACTTTCTTCCCCGTCTCCCCCTCTCCCATGTTCCCCTGTAACTGTCATACCATTGTTCTCTCATCCAATTTGTTTATCCCACCTATCCCTTCCAGATAAATGTGCAGCAACAACAATATGTGCTGACATAAGACAATAAACAGTAAAACAATAGCTACACAACAACAGCAAAAACAACAACAAACCCTATAAATAACTCAAGGTCTATTTGTTTTTCTTTATGAGTGAATTTGCTTTTCTTTTCTTTTCCAATGAATATGATGGGACACCACACCATGGCCCCAGGGTATTCCCTGGGGACTTAATTGCTCTGCTCCCCTTGCTGTCTGACTTGAGCGTGGTGGGCTCAGGGCAGGCACAATTCCCACTGTGTGTTTCCAGTGTTGTCCCCTGTGGTGCTATGGGTCAGTGAAGAACATTGTGTCTCATGGTGGGGCTGGTCCTACCGTCTTCTGTGTCCATTGGCTGCTCTGAGCACAAATATTGTCCTCAGGGCTTTTTGTACTAGGATGTGTTTCACTCTTGAGTCTAAGACCCTCGCCTTGAGCTATAGCTACAGTGCTGTCTAATAATTAGGCTCACCTTCCCAACATGTTAACTGAAGACAAAATGGGTACATAAGCAAATGTGGTAAAGAAAGTTGATGGTGTCCAGCTATCAAAAGATATAGCCTCCGAGGTCTCAAAGGCTAAGGTAAGCAGGTGGCCATCTAGCTGAGAAACTACAAAGGCCACATGGAAGAACAGCAGCCTTGGTGATCATGAGGTGTTGAAGGGATAATGTATCAGGCATCAAAGAACAAAAAAAAATCATATCATTGTGAATGAGGAGGAGTGCAGAGTGGGGACCCAAAGCCCATCTGTAAACAATTGGATATCCCTTTACAGGAGGGTCTTTGGGAGGAGATGAGCCAGTCAGGGTGCAGTGTAGTAGTGATGAAGCATACAACTTTCCTCTAGTTCTTAAATTCTTCTTCCCCTCCATTATCATCACCCCAATTCTACCTTACGAACCTGGCTGGACCGGAGGATGTACACTGGTACAGAGAGGAACTGAAAACACAGGGAATCCAGGACAGAAAAGCCACTCAGTACCAGTAGTGAGAAGTGCAATACAGGGAGGGTAGAGGGAAGTTGGGGGTTAGGAGGGGAAACTACATGTAACATCCTCCCTAGGGGATGGACAGCAGAGAAGTGGGTGAAGGGAGACATCGGACAGTGTGAGATATGACAAAATAATAATAATTTATAAATTATCAAGGGTGCATAGATGAAGGGGTAGCAGTGAGGGGGGGGGAGGAGTGCATACCAGGGGCTCTAGAAAACAATTATTTTGAGACCAATGAAGGAAACCAATGTACAAAAATGAGCCCCTGTGGCGTAGTGTTTAAGTGCAGGATTGTGGCCCACTGGCTTGGAAGTTCAAATCCAGCAGCAGCTCTCCAGGAGTAAGACTAGGTAGCTCCCACATCCCCCAGAGGGCAGTGATGCCCCCCCAAAGTGCTTGACACAATGGATATATGTGTGGATTGTGATGAGTTGTTTGAGTCCCTAATAAAATGATTTAGTTTTTTTAAAAAAAGTATTTTAGTCTCAGAGAGCACAGGAGCAGTTCTACCCTGTCATGTAGGGATGCTGAGTCAAAATTAATTTGAGGTGAGTTTTTTTTTAAGATTGCTTAATGCTATGGTACAGATTTTAATAATGGTATTTGGAAAACTTCTAGATACCTCTTTAGTATGAATTTTTGTGTGGGAGTCTTCCAAACACTAACCAAACTAACCGTAGGACCTAGATTAAAGCTAATTTACCTGCATATATCACACTGTGTATGCTTAAAGTAAATTACCACAATAAAAATTGGCCTTTCAGTGAGTTTAGCACACAAATTATTTTGATCCCAGAATTATCTATTAGATTCCTCTGTCATACCAGGCTATACAGGAATGTTTATCTTCATAAAACAGGGCCTGCATTTAATATTTTTACCATTTTTCTCCTTACCAATGCAGCTGCATTGATTTAACTTAGGCATCAGGGTAGTATTAATAAAGTAAAATGTTATTACAGAAGATATTTTATGTGATAAGAAATCAATTACGCAACCTCCAGGAAGAATTTTAAATCTCATTATATCAAAGCTACAAATTTTCATATCCGTCCAGAGAATTTTAAAGGACATGACTTAAGGATTTTTAGAGGAAGTTTTTAAGGACAGATTGAAGAGAACTGTGGATTGATGCATGTAGATGTATTCTTTTTCTGCAGAAAGAGAATTTGACACTAGAGAAAGCAACTTTGAAAACACAGAAACACAAAGTTCCAGACTATGCCATTCTCACACTCACTTAAAATACTCAATGACTTCAAAACTTGAATTAATCTCTTCCTGGGAATTAAAGTGAAAACAGTAATGCAAATGACAGAACATCTCAAGCCTTAAAGAAATAAACAAACTTTTATGCTTTAAAGCAGTTTTAGATTTATAGATAAATTGTAAAGTGTGGACAGAATTCCCATGAAGACTACTCCCAATCCCATTTTATTAACATTTTGCATTAGTATAGTACATATAATTAATGAGCCAATATTGATGAATTATTACTAACATTATTGATCAAAATTTTTTATTTTATTCATGTTTCCTTAGTCTTTATTTTTACTTTAATGTCTTTTTCCTGTTCTAGGATCTCAAGGAGAAAACATTGTGTGTTTTCGTCCTGTCTCAGTCTGGTTCTCTTGACCATGACAGTTTCTTATACTTGACTTAATTTCGATGACCTTGAAAGATTTGGGGAGTATTGATCAGCTACTTTGTAGGAGGTTGGATTCTCATTATCCTGGGGTTTTTCTGATGCTTCCTTCTGATTAGACAGGATTTACTGATTTTCAGGGTCAAAGATGACAGAAATCAAGTGTCATTCTGATCACTTCATATCAAACATACGTACTATCACCACAATTTCTCACTTCTGATGCAGACCTCGATCACCTGGTTGCCATGGTTTTCTACGATAAAGTTACAAACCCTATTCCCCTTCCATACTGTGCTGCAGTGAAATGAAACTCCTTGATATATTTAAATAATACCCACAAAATGATGGGTGTAGCCATGCAAATGAGGGGTACAGGACTCTAACTCAGAGTTTGGGCAGTTTTGTTAGTCTCCTGGGTGTAAGAAGGAGCTATATCAGGGGAACAGGCAGAAGAAGTTCTTGAATATTATGAAAGAAGAGCTCCCAGCAGAAAACATTCCAGATCCCTGCCTGAAGTGGTGGAGGCTGTGGTAGAGGTCAAGGAGCTCCATTACCAAGACAATGAGAGAAGAGAGGATGCCAAGGGACCAAGGGACCATATGCCAGAGAGACATATGCACCAGAGAGGGACTCTAATTCTTCCACTCATGACTTTTGGTAAAACAAAAATAAACAAAGAAAGAAAGAAAGAAAGAAATGCTGTCATAATCATGAGTACTGTCCATGGGTTCTGTGTGGTTGTTGTAGCAGATTATCCAACCCAACAGAAAAGTAAAATGCTACGGGAGTGACAAATTACATCAGACCAGGATCAAGAGAGTTGGAGAGGGGAGGCATGTTTGACCTCTGCCTAGCCGCAATCAGCATTGGGTGTGAAGTTGGATTCTCCTTGCCACTTCTGCTGCCGGATGACATCAGATGTCCCCAAGTCATCGTTTCCTCAGTGCTCTTTGAAAAAAAAAAACATCATGATAAGAAGCCTACACTTAAGGAGTCGTGAGAGAATCTTCAAATATATATATATATATATATATATATATATATATATTCAATCCCATTGGGTGGGGTTATACAATCAGCTACACTTTTCCCCTTCCATTCCTCCTCCCATGTCCTCAGGGAACCAGCATGCCAGTCACTGTCTCTGAGGGATCATCCATCTTTGCCTTTATGTACAGAGGAATCTTAAATATACAAATAAGCATACATAAATTGAACGTGATCAAAGAAAACCCATAAAAACATTACTAGTAAGAAGAGGAAATGTTCAATTAATAGAGGATAGTTATGTGCTTCATCAGTGCTATACCACACACTGGTTCTATCATCTGTTTTGTGTGGCCCTTCTGAGAGGGACTGTCTAATCATCCTGCAGCTGAATTTTGAGTCTGCAACGCATCCAGGCCCCTTTGCATCAACTTGGTTGTAAGTTCTTGAACTTCTGACTCCTTTTCTAGTAGAAACTTCATGCTCAAACAGGCTGGTGTGCTTTTCCATAAGGTCTTTCTTGCTTTCCTGCTAGATGACTGCTTGTTTAATTACAAGTCTTTAAGGCTCCAGGCACTTTATCTTTGGCTAGTTGAGCACCATTAGCTTTCTTCACCACATTCACTTATTCACTCATTTTGTCTTCAGCAATCAAGTCAGGAAGGTGAGTATCATTCAATGCCACATTATTAGGAACAAACCATTGTTGTACTGAGAAAAGTTTAAAGTAGAGGCTCAAAGTCCATCTGGTTCCTTGTTACATATGCACATATATAAACACACATATTTTACCCCCTTCTACCCCACTGTTATTTTACTCGCCATTCACTTTTCAATAATTACTCTCAGATACAATGCAATTTTTCACACAGGACAGGAACTGCTACACACTCTTCACCATCAATTTTCGAATTCTTACTATCTCTTGTACCCATTATTATTGGCTCCCACCTCCTTTGACCTCCCTCCTCCCTTCCCCAAGAACCATTGTTCCAGTCATTGTTTCTGTAAATTTGCTCTCCTGACTATCTTGGATAATCTTCAACTTTTGAACTATAAAAGCAATAGGAAAAACAAGAAAAATTGGACAATTGGTTTTACTTGTGGGAATTTCAATCAACGATATGTAACAAAATGATAAACTGAATTGCTGAATGATAAATTGACCTGCTCTGTAAATGTTATATGTATGACGATAATAGCTTCCATTATTTAGTTGTCCATTGTTGTCTCTGTTAGTTAAGACTCTCAGCACACTAAAGCCCAGCTACACAGGTGTGCAGTGAAGACAACCCATGCTTAGTGCAGAAGAACTTGGGAGAAGGTTATTTATTTTCTTTAATTCTTTCAGTCTTCATTGTGATGTGAGGTCAAGGATTCCATTCATTTGATGATTCTGTTCTCTAGTTTTGTGTAGGATAAGGGGAGGAAATTATGGAAATGAGTGATTTTAAGAATTGATTTGAGGGGCTGAGCCCTGGTGGCGTAAGTGGTTGAGTGCGGAACTGCAGCCCGCAGGCTTGGCGGTTCAAATCCAGTGGTGGCTGGGTAGCGCCCACGACCACCAGAGGCAGTGATGCCCCCCCCCCCACACACACAAAAAGAATTGGTTTGATATATTTTGAGATGTGTCAGAGAGGTAAGTCAAGTTTAGACTAATCTCCAATATTGCCATAAAATTATTTGAAACTTGAAAAAGGGCAAAAAAATGGCTATTAGATGTTCTTTCAGTAGAATGCTGATTGATTAAGGTGATAGAGATGCAAATAATTTCTAAGCAGAGGAATGATAACCTAAATTTACAAACATATTGGATATTAACTGGCTTTAAATGTATTTATTTATTTATGGAGGCATCACTGCCCTGGTGGGAGTAGGAAGCCCAGCCTTGCTCCTGGAGAGCTGCTGCCAGGTTTGAACTGCCAACCCTGTGGGCTGCAGTCCCACACACAACCACTATGACACTGGGACTCAGCCTGAAAATTATATTTTAGTAACATTATATAGTGAAAATTTTATAGCTATATCTCAGTGCCATGTTGAGTCCTGAAATGTGCTTTGATTATGATGTTTTAGCATCGTTCTACTTCCTCTTTTAATATGATCTAATAGAGTATTATGTGACGTATTCTGGTGTAATGAATATTTATTTACTCACTGAAAATCTGTTAACCTGAATATATGCTTAATCAGAATTTGACATTCCCTATATAGTTAGAATGATGATTTTATTGTAATTAGAAAATGCAATTAAGTGAATCTTTACAACATGTTTAGATTTAATATCTAAACTGGCATTTGACTTTACCCATGTGTCAGCAAACTATAACTCATGATCATATTCATCCAACCACCATTTTTTATTCAGATTATACCACTATAATTATTATTTGCTTGCCTAGGTCTGCTTTAGGGGTCCTGTTGCCAGTGGTAAAATGCTTTACTGTTAACCAAAGGTCTATGGTTCAAACCCACCAGCCAGTTAGTGGGATGGAGGCAGGAAAATCTGTTTCCATAGAGATTAGAACCTTGGGAACCATATGGAGCTGCTGTATTCTGACCTCTAGGCTTACTAATGAGTTGGAATTCACTCAGCTCATGGAATTCACTCATGGGTTGTGGCTCCTTGGGGAGTCTCTGAGTGGCACAAGCCTGTTAAGTGCTTGGCTGCTATTTGAAAGGTTAGTGGTAGGACTCACCCGATGATATACTTCTGCAATGCCATGACCTTGAAAGCCTTAGGAACATTCCGCTCTGCACTCATAGGTTGGAATTATTTCCAGGGCAATTAACAGCAATGGCTACTTTGTGTAACCACAGCAAAATGGAGTCATTCTGGCAGTAACCATACATCCCACAAATCTAAAATGTTTGCCAGTTTTTCTCCAGCAGAAAACTAATTTGGACTCTACCTACATTAGAGTATGACTTTTTGTATAGGTGGGTAACAGTCTACTTTACTAATAGATGAAGGACTTTGAGAAGCAAAACAATGTAATAAGAATAGCCTTTTTTCCCCATTTTATGTTTTTCCATGGAAATACTTTTAAAAATCTAATCCACTCCTAATATTTTATTGATCAACATAAATATTTATTCTATATATTAAATAAATATACCTTGTACTCATTCATTAGCTAGCTTTAGGTTGAGCCCCGGTGGCGTAAGTGGTTGAGTGTGGGACTGCGGCCCACGGACTTGGTGATTCAAATCCAGCGGCGGCTCTCAGGAGCAGCACTGAGTAGCTCCCACGACCATCAGAGGACAGTGATGCCTGTCCCCCACAAAAAAAAAACAAAAACAAAAACAAAAACTAGCTTTATGTAATTGAGCTTTCTAAAATATTTGCATTAGAATGCTGACAATTTGTTCTGAGTTATAAAATATTTTAGCAGTTCAGGGTGGTAAATAATTGCTAGCCTTGGGCCTATAATGTTTTTGGCTGACTAAGGAGTAAGATGTTTCTATCATTTTACTCTTGACCCACTTACTGTTGAAGATATAAAGCAATGCATTTTTGGTCTGTATTTGTAAAGATGTGTTATGCTAAGTGGGAATTGAAACAAAATAGATCAGCTTCCATTTTAATGATATAAGAATAGAGAAGAAATCCTTATCTTAGAATATTACACACAGGCAAATAAATATTAACCATAGAATACCTTTCAATTTCACAAGTTGGAAATTTCCAGGAAGGAAATTTATTTAAGAGAGACCAATTTGTGAAAATGCCAAGTCTTTAAAATCCAGCTAATAAGTAGCTTGATTTGTTCCCAACCCTGGGCAACAATTCTTTCCTCATCCGTCTTCTTTTTTTAAACCCATAAATGATTCTGTTTCCTTTAGTCCTTTAATATAGTAAAATATTTCCATTGTAGATTCAAGGCTGTGTGCCTTCTCAACAGGTTTTTAGCCAAGGGTTCCTTCCTGGGGCCCAAAAGTTTGAGTTGGTGCTGCTATATAAAGGAAACTTGAGAATTACAAGGCGATGTGCTCATCTTTGCTACACTAATCTTTTTTTCTGTTTTCCTCTCTGACCAAGTCTCTGAGCAGGGAGGACATGTTCTATGCATTTGTTGAGGAGAGTGGAGGGTATGTGCAAACAACTCATGCCCAATGAAGGCTATTCCTCAACTGTGACCTGTTTTCCCAGTTGCTGGGAAGTCACCAAGGCTGATGAATTCCAGTGCTCTCCACCACAGAATGGTACTCCAGACTCCAAGGACACAGGGAAATCTACTTTTTTTTTTTTATAGCTTTCATCCAAAGTAGAGGGAAGCTTCTCTTCTAGCTCAAAACCTGGGATTTCAAGAACTCACTTGAAACTTTCCAGCGCACGATTGCTGGAGAATGCTCTCCAACTAATTACTTCCTTCTTGTGCCATCCCAGCCTTGGAGTTAGCAGGGAGTCATTTTTATCATTCAAAATCACATGGGTTGCTTTGATTTTGTGAGACCGAAGATGTCAGTTTATAAGTCTGGTCAACTTTAGACTCATAACTCAAAGTTGCCAGAGAACTTTTGTGCTGCTTTTTCTTGACCCAATATATGCCAATTTAGCCTACTTTTTAGTTTAAATTCTTTCTTTTCTTTTTGTATATAAGGAAAAAGAAATGTTGGATCTGAAAACAACAGCAAAAAAAATCTATATAGCATTTCATGTACCTTGAAGTTCAGCAAGGGAAGTCATTGATCTGTCCAATTGAAATCCTGCCCTGCTCACCCTGGAATTTGTCTGGGTTTATTATGTCAATGTTGCAAAACCAGGGCCTATTTCTATTTGCCTAATTGGGAAAGTGAGACAATGCTTTCCTAAGTAATCATTGGAAAAGTCATTAAGATAATTAGGATAATCTTTGTTTAAAGAAGCAAATGTGGGAACTATAATCAGAATCATGCCAGTGGGTGGGTAAAGGAGAAAATACTAGACAAATACCCTTCTTTCTCTGATTCCCATTATGGCAGTCTTTTTATTTTTCATTGCCTAGCAATGGGTCATTCCTTGTTGACATCATCTGTTCATGCTGTTTCTATTGAAGTGTAACTAACCTGTGAAAGATTCAGCAACCTCAATCAACTGGTACAGCATCCATTCTTCAAATTCTACTTCAAACACCTCCCACGGGCAAATTAATCTAAAACACAGAGCTAGTGGCTCTTTCATGTTGACACAAGAACTGTCCTTCAGGTACAAGTGGAGTCTTTAAGACTGTCAAACTTACAATCTCTTCTCACTCATGAATATGTATGTTGATGGAGGTTAAAATAATAACCATAAAGCAGATCTTAATGTTACTCTGTAAATGATATTTGAAAGTGAAAACAATGAAACCTAAATTACATAAGAAGTAAAAATGAAATGGCTGGTAATTTTCTAAAGCCAATGATATAGGCCAGCCCCAAATGGAAGGTTATTCAGCCAAGGGCAGCTTGGAAGGATTGCATACACAGTGTTTGAGCTTTGTTCCTGTCAGAGAACTCTCCAAAAGGTGCCAGGTTCAATGGGATTTAGATAAAGACATTCTCATTTCAGCAGAAAGTTGAACATTCCTCTGTGTTTGATTCATTCCTGTAATATTGTCAAGTCTGATAGCATTTCAGAAGCACTTCAACATTTTTAACAGTCTCCGTTCCTGAGTAAACTGTCACAGAATTTCATCTTGAGAGTTAGGATGAAATAAGAAGGATCATAGTCACTCAGGCAGGTGAACTCTTGAGGCATCAAATAATGGAAATTTCTAGTAGTATTCAAAAGAAAAGTGAACCAGGTGGCAAGGCTGAATTAACTTCAATGTTTTGTGAATTAAGAAATCCAGAGAAAGCTCTCCTTGTTTCAGAATCTCACTGATCTTCATGGGTCTGAAATAGCCCAAGTAGAGATATGTAAAATGAAACATACTGCAAAAAGTAACTATGAACACTTTATATGAGTCAGCAGATTTGCTTTCTCTTGCAGTGTTGCAGCCTCCTGAGAGTCATGTATAGTTATGTCATGTATAGTTACTGTAAGGAAGCATAATGAGGGTCCTAGGTGAGTCTTCCCATGGTTCTTCTATGTGTGTCAGAGTAGGACAACACAGGGTTTTCCCAAAGGGTTTTCGATGGCTAGCTTGTCATGGTAGTAGATGTCCTGGTCTCTATTGGGGTAAACTCGAACTTCTTAGTATTTGGAATTAACAACTTTAACTTGTGCACCACATTAGAAACAGCCTTACCAGGATACTGACTTGAACACCCAAATGCAGGGAGCAGGAATAGGAGCAGCAGTTGGGTGGATGGAGAAGAGAGGTGGGTAGAAGAGTTCCAAGGCACATTATCTGGATCTGTAGTATTTAGGGTGAACTGTAAGCCAACAGTATTCATCAGTACCCAAGAACTTGTTAGAAATGTTCAATCTTACTTACATACAAGACCCATAGAGTTCCATAAATGGACATTTTAATAAAGTCACCAAGTATTCATATGCACATTAAAGTTTGTGAAGCACTAATCTGCCTTGTCTCCTTCTTCTGTTAGAGCACTAGTCAAGGAAAATGGGGCTATGACTTCTGTCAAGGTCAATGAAAGATATTGAAGGTGTCTTCTCAAGCACATTAAATTCACCAGCCAAATTGAGAATCAGTTTCACTTTTCAGCAATGTCATTTCTATTAGTAGTTATTTTAGCTGAGAGAAAGAAAATTAAGGCTTATCTATTTCTGTAGATGAGCATGTCTTTGAACTGTCAGAAAGCAGAGTCAATACCTGTTAGGGACTGAATCATATCTTGAGAGAGAGTCTTAAATAATGGTTATGAAGGGAAAGAAATTTGTGCTAGTAGGAAATTTAGAGATAAATGGGACAAGAGCTCAAATCTTTATCATCCTAAAGCTGTTGGGAAGGTTATTGACTCCATTAGGGAAGTTTTTCAGGTTTTATAGTAAATTGGGATAACTCTATATCAAGAGTAAATTTAAAATGTGAAGGAAAAGCTGGTTTTGAAAGATAATTTTCAGTATCAAGGCAAAAGTTAGAGTCATTTGTAGTGTATTATTAAGAGTTAACTTGTAAACCACTTTTGGTGAAAGTTTCTGAAGGAAGAGTAATGTTCTTGATAAGCCTGGCAGCAGAGGTAAGGGAGAAGGTAGAAGAGATCTTCTCTGAGAAATAGCTGAATAAGAGCTTGGTTCAAATGCACCCAGCTGCTTTGTGAGGGAAAGATTCCGGTGATGTGTTCTTGAGCAGCTAGCAATCCAAGAATTCTCTCGGGCAGCTCTACTCTGCCACAGCGGATAACTATAATTTGAGATTAAATAAATGGTCTAACAACAGCACTGCTTTTGAAAGGTCTCAGCCATGAAAACCCTGTGGAAGGCAGCTGTTCTTCTTTGAAACACATAGGGCTAACACGAGTCAGAATCTATTTGATAGCAGCTTAAAAAAAAACAGCCAGTAAACACAGGGCCACTTGTGATTCAACAACTTGCCTTCCCATGTGTGGGACTAGGTTCAATTCCCAACTAATGAAAATACCCCTCTATGCAATCAATTATGACACATGTAGACCATGACTGGAGCATGATCTAGTAGAGTAGAATGATCCTTAGTGTTCCCAAAGCAGTCAACTTTTATAGAAGCAGACTATCACATCTTTCTTCCATGGAGAGTAATGTGGGTGTGGAGTGCTGATGTTGTATCACTGGGCTCTTAGTGCATATATAAGGGCAAAGAATCAGAGACACTCTGTGTGTGTAAGTAGAGTTAGGAAGTTGAGGCTAAACTCCCATGTAAAGCCTTGACATGAGTCTAGGATCCAGATGGATGCTGACCTACCTGTATAAGGAGGCCTCTGAAAATTTACAGGAAAAGTCCATTGTTTTTAATTCCGTTTTCCATGAAAGTTTTGAAACACCCTCATACATCCTTCAGAAGACCATCCTTTTGTCTGAGTCATGTCAGCTGTGGGATATCACAATGTATCCCCATGAGGTCTTTTCACTACATTCAACTAGATACAAGGTACAATGGCTTGTACCCAAAGGATCTTGAAGCACCGTGTATGAATATATTGTTTCAATGAAACTACAGACACAGATATGGTTGCGAAAGTAATTCTCTGTAAGGATATCAGAGAAACTTGTCCTGGCCCTGTCTGATGATCATCCTCTAGTAAATGAAAGGGTATCTGCCCATCCTTGATACAATCCCATTTCTAGCTTTCCTGTGTTTGACTGCCATGATTATCATAGAGCTAACTATGATTTTGTGCTTTTAGTTCCTGCTCCAACTATATAAAAACAGATTTTCTCATAATTGTCTTGTGAATCTGGACATCCCCATCACGTGGGCCTTATCAAGGAACCTCGGCTGGCTCTGTCACATGCACAACAGCCACTTGTCTATTAATGGAGGTTGTGTGATGCTTTAATGAGAAGAGGGACTAGAAAGAAACATTTGGCACTTTATTTTTGAAAATCAATAACCAACACCTTCTAGATCATTTTGGCCTGATTGACAACCTGTTTGTGGGCTAGTTCAGGACCAGGCAATGTTATTGTTTTTTGTGGATCGAATAAGCAGGAGTTGGAAGCTGACATGGTGTCCACAAGCTGTCCAAACCAAAAAGCATGAGGAAAATGCAATAATCAATCCACTTCACCTCACAGTCTAAGTAATTAATATTTTCTGTCAGGTGTTTTGATAATAGATTTTAGCGAGAACAATATAACATTTTCATGTTCTTTAATTGTTCATGTGCAGATTGATCAATAGGGGTGTGGTAAGTTTTCTAATGAAGGCATATTACATATTTAATATTTTACTAGAAGAAACAAAAAATGAAGGATAAGGAAAATAGAGATGATAGAATTTTGGGGTTGAGGGAATAAAAATCATCAGTACTTGGAGAAACAGTAGAGTATCCTTTTCTCCTAATATTAGAGGCAAGTAATTTTGCAGCTGAGAATTTATTGTTTTACATTTGAGTTCAATAATAACAACTTTATAGTTTGCTACCCAGCACCTAGAGACAAATTGACATTGTAGAAACACTGGCTATTCTATTAAAATGTTCACTTCGTTTTGAGATCTTGTTGGGTCTTAGACCTTGAGATCTTAGATTTTGAGATCTTGTTGACTGTTTCAATAATGTGATTTTAAATGAATGCCTTGCATAATGTCTAATTTTAACATGATTGATGAAATAAACATTGTAACTCTCCTTTTATACTATTATTTGGCCAGTTAATTAATTGATTCTGAACTTATTACACTAAGTTGTCAATAGAAGTAGTAATTTGCAAGCAGGACTGGCCACTGGCAACTTTCAGAAGTAGATGAAGTTTACAGAAGCATTCTGAAACTCATAACATTTCCTGGACCTTAAAGACTGCTCAAGTTCATGTTTTCATTTATATGAAAAAAATCTCTTCTTCACCTAGAATTTCTTATAGTACATTTTACATGTACTGTTATCTACAATTTTCTTAGCCAGGCTTGCTGTCTCATCTCCATTGATAAAATCTAGCACTTTTGTGATTCATTTCTATTGCTCTCAGAATAATTTTAATGATTCTTTTATAAATGAGATGTTAAAATAAATTCATTTTAAGTTCATTAATAGTTTATTGAACAAATGGCTTACAAGTTGGTGTACCATTTTGATTAAGAAATCAAAACTTTTCAGAGATGGAGCAAAGTATTTATAAAAGTTAAATATACACCATTAATCAGCATTGCCATGGAAAATGCTGGGGAACCATTTTTGCATGATACTCACTGTGGATTAAATTGTGCCCTCCAAAAACATATGCTATAATCCTATTGTGACTGACTTTATAATCTCTCTCACAATTTTTCTAGCAATTTCTTGTATTGTCATGGCTTACATGTGTTGGTGATACAATGGTTCAACACAGTGATGCAGCTCTGAAAGTGTCCACTAAGTGTGCCAAGAGGTCACTGAAAATATGGGTGTTGTAACAAAATGTAGTGGAGAAACTAGATGACGCCCAGCTACCAGAAAGGGAGCCTCTGGGGTCTTAAAGACTTGTTTTCCAAGAGTTGTCATCACTTAATTGAGGTGTCAACTAAGTCCACCTGGAAGAGGCACACTAACCTGTGTGATCCAAGGATTGTAAATAATAGTATCCAAAGCTCAAGGAGGGAATGGCCACCTGAACACCTGGATTGCAGAAGACTCTGGATGACAGTGGAAACCCCAAAACTCTTTTGCTGGATCCACGCATGAACTAAGCCTCCTGTCATAGTTGTGGGATGTGAATTACTCTGTTATTATACAGATAGCACTCTATAACATGGATTATGCAGATATGGTTGTGCGAAAATTTAATATCTTATCATCTGATATCCCTTTTGACACATTAAAAAATCATTCTACTTCGGGTTTGTACAACTCTTATCACAATTCATGCATCCATCCATTATGTTAAGCACATTTGTACATTTGTTGTCATCATTAAAAATTTTTTTTTATACTTGAGGCCTTGGTATCAACTTCTCATTGTCCTTCTCCACCCTCTCTGTTGATAATTTATAAATTATTATTATTTTTCATGTTTTACACTTGAATCCCTTTACCCACTTTTCTGCTGTCCATCCCACAGGGAGGGGTTATATGTAGGTCATTGTGATTGGTTCCCCCTTTCTCCCCCACCTTCCCTTTCCTCGCCTGGTATCACTACTCTCAATTTTGGTTTGGAGGGGTTTAATCTGTCCTGGATTCCCTGCATTTCCAGCTCTTATTTGTACCAATGTACAATCTCTGGTCTACCTAGATTTGTAAGGTAGATTTGGGATCATGATAGTGGGGGCACAGAATCATTAAAGAAGTAGAGGGAAGTTGCATGTTTCATCAGTTTTCTGTTGCACTGTGATCCTTCCATAAGAGTATATTCAGTTTCCTACAGATGGACTTTGAGTCTCCACTCTGCACTTCCCCACATTCACAATGATATGATTTTTTGTTCTTGGTCTTCGATGCCTGATGCCTAATCCTATCAACACATCATTGCCACAAAGACTGATGTGCTTATTTCATGGGGTTTTGTTGCTTCTGAGCTCAATGGCTGCTTGTTTATCTTCAAGATTTTAAGTCCCCAGATGCTATATCTTTTGATAGCCGGGCACCATCAGCTTTCTTCACTACATTTGCTTATGCACCCATTTTGTCTTCAGTGACCATGTCAGGAAGGTGAGCATCAAGGAATGCCAGTTTACTAGAACAAAGTTTTCTTGTCTTGAGGGAATACTTGAATAGAGGCCTAATATCCACCTACAACCTTAATTCTTAGCTTACAGATATGAGTATATCGATGTAGTCTCCTCTCCTTATATATAAATATTTTTACATACATGCCTGTATTTTGGCCTCTATAAATGTCCTTTGCCTCCTAACTCTTCCTCTATTTCCTTTTACTTTCCTCTTGTCCCACCATCATGTTCAGTCTTCATTTGAGTTTACTAAGTCCTTGCTGCTACGTTGCCTTTGATTAAGTCTCACTATGCACCCTGTGCCCTTGTTTCCATTGATTTTAGTTCACATGCCGTTCCTTTGTCCCAGGGTTGTTTTCCCATCCCCACACCCCTTCCTTTCTGCCCCATCTCACCTGGAACCATTGGTACCTTTCTTTTCATCTCCAAATTATTTATCTCCCCTATCTTATCTAGGTAGACATGCAGAGACATTAATATGAGCAAAAATCAGGCAAAGCCAAACAAAACAACAAAGGAAATCAAGGCCCCCTAAAAAGCAATAATAAAAATAGCAACAAAAGTAGAGCAACTGACAAAAATGGAAAAGTCTATGGATAGTTCAAGGATTGTTTCTGGCCTTTATCAGTGTTTTCCAGTCAAGTATGATGGGGTGCCACACTCTCTCCAAAGACTATTTTTGGTATTCTCAAGTACTTCATCACTTTGCTCCCCTCGTTGCTCTGTTACATGCCCTTAGTGTTTCCCCTGTGTGATGGGGTAAGATTGTGCACAATTCCCACACTGTGTCTCCAGTGTTGGCCCCTGTAGCTCTAGTGACATATGTTGTGTCTTGTTGTGGGCCTGGTCGTGTGGTCCTATCTGTGCATTGTCTTCTCTGAGCAGGAATATTGTCTGTGGGGTTTGGTGAACTAGGATGTGTTCCCCTCCGTCTCCATCCCTATTCATTTCTCCTGTGTGCTCTAGCAGACATGCTCCTCTCCCCAAGCTGCACTTCTGTGGTGTCCTCTAAAATGCATTCTTCTCGGGGGTGAGAGTCCACATAGTTGAGATTGTGGCTGATCCCACAATGTGGTTTCCTGGCACATTCTGGTAGGTTGTATTCAAATCTTGGCTCATTGTGTTGCAACCTGGTCTTTCTCTCTCTCTTTGGTGGCAATATAAAAAATACCCTCCCCACCCCTCAGTACCTATGTCTTAATTTTTTCTTTCTCCCACCTATATAGTTGGCTGCAGTAAGTATCCCTGGATTGAGTTTGGCCCTTTCCATAATAGTTGGATTGGGTTTGACCCTTGCCATAGTAGCTGGACCTGACCCTAGAAATGTATATACAAGGTAGCTTTTCCTGTATGTCCCGTTTTTTAAAGCTTACCTCAGTGGAATCATGTTGTACTTGTCCTCTTATGCTTGGATTACTTTATTTAGCATGATTTCCTTCAGCCTTCCCAATGTGACAAGGTGCTTCTTGCATTCATTGCTGCTCTTTAGGATGTAATACTCCATTTTATGTATGTACCACAGATTTTTGTTCCATTCTCTGTTGATGGAAATTTGAGTTGTTTCCAACTCCTTGTAATTGTGAACTGATTAGATTGGAGGTGACTCCCTCTGATTTGTTTCTTGCCTCTTTTGGGTATATGCCCAGTCTGGGGATTGCTGGGTTACATGGTGGCACCATTTCCATCTGTTTTAGATATCACCAAGTCTATTTCCATAGTGACTGTACATACATACAGGTATACCAGAAGTGGATGAGAATTCCTATATCACCACAGCCCCTCCAACACTTTTTGTTTTCTGACTTTTTGAATTGGGCTATCTTTGAGCCTATTAGGTGGTATCTCATAGTTGTTTTAATTTGCATTTCTCTTGTGGTTAATGACCAGTAGCATTTTATCATGTTTATTTGCCATTCACATTTCTGCCCCTGTGAAATTTCTGTTCAAGACTTTTGTCCACCTCCTTAGTGGGCAATTAGTTTTTTTTTCTTGTTGTTAATTGCAAAGTATTGTAGATTTTATTAACAAAGCCTTTGTCTGATGTGCTTATGATGCTTCCCCAGTCTGTAGGCATTCTTATTTATCTAGTGATGAATTCTTTTGATGCACACAGGTGTTTTATTTTTAGTATATCCCATTTGTTACTTTATGATTCCTCTGTATTTGTATTCTTCCTTATTTCTGATGGCCTATATATGCCAAGGTTCTTAGGTTTGTCCCCATTCTATCAGTGGTAGCCCTAATAATTAGAGGTTTTACTTCAAGGTCTGTGATCCACATTGAGTTTATTCTTGTGCATGGAGTGAGGTAAGGGTCTTACTTTATTTTTTGCAGGTAGATTCCATTTTTTACACCATCACTTTTTGAAGCAGATAGCCACTTCTCATTTGATATTTTCTTTGGACCCTTATAAAAAATCTGATGTTTTCATTTCTGGGTTCTCAGCTCATTCCCATTGATATGAATAACTGTCATTATACCATTACCATACTCTTTTGACCACTGTGGGTGTCCTTCTTTTTGAGGAGTTCTCTGCTGTGTACTTCCCTCTCAATTTAAAGTTGGTAAACAGTTTTTCAACTCTTTGAAGAAAGATAATGATATTTGTATAGGGATAGCATTACACTTATGTAGTGCCTTGGGCAGAACCGATATCATTACTACACTGAATCTTCCATTCCACAAGTATGGAATATACTTCTATTTGTTGAGGTCACTCTTGGTTTCTTGTTCTGTACTTTTCCTCATACAAATCTTTTTTTTTTTTTAAGACAGGTATGTCCCTATATGTTTCAATTTATGCTTGGCTATTGTAAAGGGTACTGCCTTTTTAATCACCTCTTCTGTGATCTTGCCCGATGAATGTAGACTTCTGTTTGTTGATCTTGTATCCTGCCACTCTGCCACATTCCTCTATCAGTTGTGAATAGAGGAATTACTGCACTCGTGGAGTTTTAGGGATTTTCAATGTAGAGAATTATATTATCTGGAAATCATGATTTTTTTAGACTTTTTGT
Source organism: Nesogale talazaci (assembly GCA_004026705.1). Lineage (NCBI taxonomy): Eukaryota > Metazoa > Chordata > Mammalia > Afrosoricida > Tenrecidae > Nesogale > Nesogale talazaci. The sequence goes on along the minus strand of PVJH01006360.1, from coordinate 59,386 downwards.
TCCCAAGATGAATACTCTTGATGTCTTTTCATTGTCTTACGTTGCTACCTAGGGCCTCTAGTAGGATGTTTAAAAGAAGTGGGGACACGGGGCATCCTTGTCTGGTCTCCTTTTTCATTGCAATTGTTTTTGTCTTTTCTCCATTGATTACCATGTTGGCTGTTGATAGATAAAGCTTGCATAATATTGAGGAATTTTCCTTCTATTTCTATGTTTTTAGTGTCTTATACAGGATTGAGTGTTGAATGTTGTCTAATACTTTTGCTGCATCTATTGATATTATCATGTGGTTCTTATAAATTTTTGTTTTTCAGTTTTTTGGGGGGATGGGGGCATCACGGCCCTCTGGTGGGTATAGGAGGCCCACCCTTGATCCTGGAGAGCTGCTGCTGGATTTGAACTGCCAACCCAGTGGGCCATAGTCCCACACACAACACTATGCCACCGGGGCTCAGTCCGGTTCTCATAATTTTTCATGTCAATGTAGTGAATAATATTAATGGTCTTTCATATGTTGAACCATCCCTGCATCCTTGGTATGAATCCTACTTGGTCATGGTTAATTATTTGTTTTATATGCTTTTGTATACTTTTGGTCATTATTTTGTTAAGGATTTTTATTAGGGACATCGGTATGTTGTAGTTGTGGGATCCTTGCCTGCTTTATGTATAAGAGTTATAGTAGCTTCATAGAAATAGTTTGTCAGCGTTCCATCCTTTTTCTATGTTCTGGAAGAGTTTGTGTAGGATTCGAGTTAGTTCTTTCCTGAATGCTTGGTAGAATTCTCCCGAGAAGTCATCATGCTGGGGGATTTTTTTGTGTCTTGGCAATCCCTTGAAAACTGTGTCTGTTTCTTCTATTGCTGTGAATCTGTTGAGGTTCTTAATGTCCATCTGGGATAGTCTAGGGAGGGATTGTTTTTTCATGTATTTGCCCATGTCTTCCAAGGCATTAGATTCGTTAAAGTACAAGCCTTCATAGTATTGTGTAATTATACTTTTAATTTCATTAGGCTCCTTTGTAATGTCCCCTGTTTCATCCCTCATCTTATATAAAAATTTGTTCCTTCCTTTTTTAGCTAGGTGTGCCAGTGGTCTATCAAGTCTGTCAACTCTTTCGAAGAACCGACTTTTAGCTACATTAATTTTTTCCATAGTTTTCTTGTTTTCCCTCTTCTGTGTTTCAGCTCAGGTGTTTATTATTACTTTCCTTTGATATTAGCAAAATTGCCCAGTTGACTCTGCTCTAATTGGCATAGGTTTTGTGCCAGTATATCAACCACAAGTCTCTCTTCCTTTTTCATGTGTGCATGTATTACTATCAGGTTTCCTCTGATAAGTGCCTTTGCTGTGCCCCCAAAGTTTTGGTACCTTCTATTTTCATTCCCATAAAATTTCTAGAAATTTTATGATTTCATCTCTGATCTTCTTTTGCAATAGAGAATTATTCATCCTCCAAATGTTTGCCCTTGTTTTCTTCATTGTCCTTTTGTTAATTTCCAGCTTTATGGCATAGTGTTTGGAGAGAGAAGTCTGTCTAATGTCTATGTGCTTGAATTAACTGGGGTTCAACTTTTGTCCCAGCATATGGCTTATCTTCAAGTTTGTGTCATGTTGACTTGAACAGAGTGTGAATTTCTTTGCATTTGGGTGGAAAGCTTTGAAAATATCTATCAGGTCAAGTCATCAATTGTGCTGTATAGATCCGTAGCCTCCTTATTAAGCTTCTTTCCCTGTGAGCTGTCTTTTTCAGACAGTGGTACATTAAAGTGACCTGCTATAATTGTTGAGCCAGTGATTTCTTGTTTCATCTCTTGAGTGTTTGATTTATAAATATCATGAGTTTCTATTTGGGCATGTGTATATTTCTACTATGTTCACTGCTTCTTAGTGTACTGTGACCTTGAGCATTATATAGTGCCCCTCCTTGTCTCTTGTTGTAACTTGTACCTGAGATCAATTTTGTCAGAGATGAAGACTCTCCCCCTTTTTTTGCATTGCCATTTGCTATATATATATATATACACACACACACACACATATATACATACACACACACCCCCCAATATTCTCAAGTTTCTAATTCTCAATTTTTTTTCCTTATAAGTTTGAGATGTTTCTCCTATAGGCTGCACGTCAATGGGTTATGTTTTCTAAGCCAGTCTGATCGCTTTTGCCTTTTAGTGCCTGAGTTCATTCAGTCCATTGATATTAAGTGTTATTATATCCATCTGTGGACTCTGTTATGTCATCTTAGACCTTTTGTTTTTGGTGTCTGCCTCGCTACCTATCTCATCAGTTTGTTCTTGGTGTGTGTTTGGTTCATTCTTGCCTTCTTTCCAATATTGACCTAATGCTGTCTTTGGAGCTGTTTTGTCTTTGCTGCTCTCTGGGTCGAGTTGCTCTTTGTGACGGTCTGTTATTTGTGTTCGGTGTGTGTTGACCAACTGCCCACAATGGATTGACAAGGATATTTTTAGAGCTTGGATTCTTTTTATTTATTCTTTGAGTTTTTCCTTTTCTGGGAAGACACATTTGCATCTATCTTAATAGCTAATTTGGTTGGATATATTCTTGAGTTTGTGTTATTTTCCTTCAATTTTTGGAATATGTTACTTCACTCCCTCCTATTCTTCATTGTGTCGACTCATAGATCTGAACATATTGTTATTTCGTTACCTTTATGAGTGCCTTTTAAAAAAATTCTAGCTGCTCTTATGACTTTCTCCTTCTCCACATAGTTGGATAATTTAATTAGTATGTGTCTTGGTGACTTATCTTGAGATTCAGTCTGGCTGGTGTTTTTTCAGCCTCCTGAATGGTTGCCTGATATTCATTTATTGAGCCAAGGAAATTTTCTTCTAATAATTTACTCCATATTTTCACTGCTGACTTCTTTGTTGTGTTGAGTTCCAGTAGTCTAATTAATCTAACATTATTCCTCTTCATAGCATCAACCATAGCTTTCAGTTTTCTTTGGCTTCTCTGATTGTCTTATTGGACTGCCTGCCTGGTTATCTTCTAGGTGACTGGTGCAATTCTCTGCCTCCTCAAGTCTGTTGGTAAAATCTGTTAGTTTTTTACTGGGTTCTGTTATTTCATCCCTTAGCTCTTGTATTTGCCTTTGGTGCATTTCCTTTACCTCTTTCACCCCTTTTCTGTATTGCTTCCCTCATATTCTGTATGACTCCAAGAAGAATTCTGAAGATTTCTTTCTGTGGCAGGTCAATGTCTGCTTCATTTATGCACTTCATTATGTTAATGGCTTCTTCTGGCATTGCCTTCTGTTTCTACTGCTTTTTTTTGTTGAGGCTGTTGGCACTGGTTGCTGTTTACATGTTGTTTTAGAGGAACCTGGCACTATCTGCCAGAGTCAACTTGCACTGGGCTTTCTCTGGAGGGACTTGTGAGAATGCTTCTTCAAATTACCCGCAGGTAGCTGCACTGAGGGTCGAACTACTGCTGTGTCTTCCTGGGTTTTCACTCTTACCCTAGCCAACCAGTATTCCTTTATTTCTAATGTGCACTGGATTGTCCTATCATCTGATGTGTGTTGCGTTGATTGTGGGCCCACAAGGATGGTGTTGCACTGCCTGATCTCAGGGAGCCATAATGATGTGTCTCATGTACCTCAGATGGATGGTATGTGGTGTTTCCCTCTGCAACTGGAAAGCCACAGAGTGAGTGTGGGTGTGACCTCCTTGTTGTAGGGTACTATGGATGGCAGTCGGAATTGTTCTAGTCTGACTGATAGTTGTGGAGGTTGGGTGGATGCTATGGCAGTAGTGTGAAGCACCACAAACAGTGGGTAGGAATTCCCCCAGTCAGTTGTAGGGCCTTGGGCTGTAGTTGGGAGTCCCATCAGCTGTTTGAGGGGAGATCCCCCAGCTACTTGTGGTGTAGTGGAGGACGGATATGACGTCACCAGCTTCATGTAGAGTCAACAAATACAGGTGTGAATTCCCCCAACTGGCCTTTCAGAATTTTCCTAGGTGGAGGAAAGTGGGTTGAAGGCCAGCAGTGGCTTGTGGAAGGAAACAGAGGGAGATGAGAGGAAAAATAGATAAAGGATAAAACAAGACAAAAGCAAAGATTAAAAAAACCAAGATACACACACATACACACAAGACAAAGACAAAATAACAACTGAGTCACAAAAAGAAAGCAACAAAAAACAAAAACTGAATCTGCTGACCTTGTGCTGGAAAGGGAGAAGAGGAAAAAAGAAAAAGCAAAAGAAGGAGAAAAGAAAGAAAAAATAGATAAAGAGATAGCTGAGCCCTGTGCTGTGCTGTGTTGTGCCATGCCTCCTGCTGTGTGCAGCACTGTCTCGTGTCTTGTGAAATACTGCCACAGGGCATACTGGAGCTATCCACCCTTAGTGGGCAGAGTTGCCTTAGGCAGAGTGTAGTGAGCTGGAAGCCAGCAGTGGCATGTGGAAGGAGAGGGAGAGGAGAGAAACAAAAAAAAAAAAAAGAAGAAAAAAGAAGAAAAAAAAGAGGATGAATAAATAAAGGAAAAGAAAAATTAAAAAGTCCACCCACAACTCTGCTTGCTGAGACCGATTGTGGTGCGGTACATAGAAGAAAGAGAGAACAATAACAACAACAACAGCAATAACAAAAGATAAAGAATGAGCACCTGAACGTAGGGCCGGATGGATTTAAACCCTGCCCCGAAGTGGCAGATTGGTGTGACTTTTTGGTGCAGAGTTTGATCTATTTTAAAGCTGTTTCAGTTTTTTTTTTTTAAATAGAGAAGGGAAGCCAGGCATGGATTAATTCCCTGGTGAACCCTTTCTGTTGATGCGCCAGGGATATGAATAGCCTTGCTATCAAGAAGAATGCATTAGAAAATGAATTGTTGCAGATCCAGGTAGGTTAAATATTACCATCTATCATTTCCCATATTTTTCAGACCATAAGACTCACCTGACCATAAGCCGCTCCCAGTTTTTAGAGCAGGAAAACAAGAAAAAAATATTCTGAACCAAAGAGTATCAGTACACTGAAATGTTCTAGGGGTACCACATCTTTGAACCATAAGACGCATCCTCATTTTCCCCAATCTTTTGTGCAAAAAAGTGCATCATATGATTAGAAGAATATGATAATTTTCCTTATGAACCATATAAACAAAAATAATTTGTTGTAGTTTTTAAAGGTGTTCAGATGTCTTTTCAATTGAGGGTTTTCACATTTTACTTTGTTATCTTTGTTATTTGTTTTAATTATTATATCATTTCTGTATATGAAATCCAGGCTAGGAAAATCAATAGAGATAGTTATTGGATTAATGGCTACTTAGGGATAGAGCCGGAGATGTTGGAGAACTAATAATGAAGAGAACAAGAATGAAGAAAATGTTCTAAAATTAATTGCATCTATTATTGTACAATTCTTTTTGATGTGACTTGACTATTGAATCATATGATAGGTGAATTATTTGCCAATGAAACTGTGGGGAAGAAAAGAAGAAAGTATCATGAACAGCCAGAACAAAGAAACCTGCTGGACGAAATACAACAAGAACACTTCTTAGAAGATAGGATAGTAAGACGTCATTAAACTTACTCTGGATATATTAACAGAAGAGAAGAGTCCCTCGAGAAGGAAACCATGCTGGGAAAATGAATCAGCAAAAAAGGAGAAAGTTTCTCAAGCAGACATTATTGACAAAATAGCAGCAAAAATAAGCTCAAATAGGAACAATTGTGAAGATGGCACAGAAACAGTCTTTCATCCTGTTCTATAAGTACCTAACAGCAATCACAGTAGTTTGACTTCATGGTGTCCTTTATTTACTCATTTTAACTTTTTAGCTGTTAGATGAAGGTTTACAGAACAGACCCTCGGTTTTACTTTCAATGATCCACTTATATTTTAACTTACCCATTGCAGTCTCCTCAATGTATTGTCATAGATCCTATGTCTTCCTGGAATTTACCGTTTTCATTCCCCCTCCTTTCTATTTTGAATTTTACCCTAGGGTCAATGCTGCCTTTTGAACTAAGATGGTTGGTTACAGAGGCTGCAACAAAGAACTCAAACATAGGAACAATTGTGGAGATGCAAGGACTGGGCAGTGATTTGTTGACTCTTTTGGGTTGATCATATCCCCTTACCATTTAATGTAGCTTGGACTTGTTTTATATCCCACAAGCTTTCTGAACCCTGATCATCTGGATAAGGGAACCATTAGCAAACTGTCAGTGACTTCCAAGGATTTTCTTACAACACAGAGCTTTAAAAAAGGACATAAGAAGACAAAGGAAGTGTCACAAATGCATGGTGCATGGCAGATTAATACACCACAATTATCGGTGGGACCATAGAAACAGGAAGGGGACCGTGATTGGGATAGGTACACAGTTAGACAGAAGGACTTACAAGAGCGGTCCAGTTTAAGGCAGCCAGAGCAAGACTGAGAGGGCATGACTCATGATTAGGGGACCCCTGTGCTCCATCCAAGACACACCCAGACAACTCCCTAAAAGAGATGTCCCCTCCGTGGGTAGAAAGTCTCCTTACAGTTAAGAGTCCCAAAATAACCCACAATGTCACCAGGGCTCCTTAACTGTAAACTCTCATACTCACCAAATTCATAGCCATCAAGAAGAACTAAAAAGGAAGGATATGTGTTTGGCCTTGTCACACATAAATATGTAGATTAAAGCTTATATTTATGAACATAGAATGCCAGGTTATTAGAACAATGTTCTTGCTTTGAGGAAGTATTTGAGCCAATGTACATCTGCTACCTTAATACTTAACAAATAAATATATGTACATAGATCTATTTCTCTATCATTATATATATCATATATATCATATATCACACATATATCATGTACATATGTACATGCCCATATTTAGATCTCTATAATTGTCCTTTGCTTCCTAGTTCTTTCCTCTATTTCAAATGAATTGCTTTAAAATACAAACTGATCCACTTAACCTTCTGTTTAAAATTCTATGTCATATATTGTATGAACTGAATTTCTTAATATACTGATGAGCCCTTTACCACACTTATTCCAAACTATGCTTAACCTCCAATTCTTCATCCATTTCTCTGGACCCTATTCCGTATACCCCCACCCTCCCTGACTTACTTTCCCTTTATCTGGTTAATTTTACCCATACTTCACTAGTCTGATTAAATATTATCACACTGAACTCATCCCTAAAATTCTCCTAATTAGATTAGATCTGCTTATCATTAGTTGTCATAGCAATCTATACATTTTATTATAGACATTTTTATAAGTGATTTTCTGTTATTTGCAAAATAATTTGATGCTTATTTTCCTGACCAAATTGTAAGTTCTTTAGTGTTTGATATTGTTCATTACTTATCTTTTCCTACTCTGTAGCAGAGTATCTGAATATTATTAACATTCAGAAAATTTATCTGAAACAAAAGAATTAATTTAGATGGCCAAATCACTTTGAAGAAGTGCTGCAACAATTTAAATTCCCACCACTTATTTATAGTTGTGCTGGTCTTCCTGGAACCTTCAGTGAATTGATAGGAGGAAAATGGATTTGCTACATTTTAATTTAAAGTTTTCATTAAAATGAAAAATGACCTTTTAAAGATATTTTTAGTGTCCAAATCTATGCTTTTTATGCACTATCTTGTATAAAACTTTTAATTGAAATGTATGTTTTAATTCATGGATTTTGAGTTGTTTACATGTTTGAAATACTAATCCATTGTTAATGTTATAGATATTTTTAGTTTGTCAATTTTTATCTATGATATCACCTTAATATATATAAAGCTTTCACTTTTAGTATTCATTTCAATCAGTGATTTATGATTTTTAACTTTTCTCATGCTTAGAAGTCTTTTATTCTGATATAAATGATTACTCACCTAATGATTTAATTCATATTTTATACTCTTTCATCTAGATTTTATTTTGGTGAATGACATGAGATAATTTTCAACCTTCATTTTTCTCACATATGTGTATATAAAGAAGAAAGGAATATTTTATCCTTTGAAAAATACAAAATGTTCACAATTTAAAGTACTTGTAATCATGCCAATCTTCCATTCAGTTTTCAGTAATTCCTCTCATATATATTGCACTCAATTAAATCCCACCAGTCATTATACACCCTCCTTTCCATCAATTTTAGATCTCTTGTTGTTCCCTTATCTCTGTGTGTGTTGGCTCCCACTCGCCCTCCCCAACCCCTCCTTTCCCATGTCTCCCCTTGGGAACCTCCGGTCCCGTTGCTTTCTCTTCAGGATTGCTCATCCTTCCTATCTTATATAGATGGATATTGAACAAAAAAAAAAATAAAACAAACAACAAACAAAACACAAACAACAACAATAAGCCAATAGATAGTTTCAGGTCTGTCTACTGACCCTTATGCATGCTTTCTGATCAAGTCTGATGAGGTGTCAAACTCTGTCCTCCAAGTCAGTTTATTTACAGAATTCCTCGAGGACTTGGCTACTTTAATTCCCTTGCTGTCCTGTTGCACTCCCTTTGTGTTTCATCCAGTTGTGCATGGGGCAGTCAGCACATACTTTCTGAAAAGTGTCTCCAGTACTGTCCCCTTTAGCGCTATGGGACAGTGAGAGAATGCTTTGTCTCATTGTGGGGCTGAGCCTTAGGTCCTCTCTGTGCTTTGGCTGCTCTGAGCAGAAAAGTTGTTCCAGCACTTAGTGAATCACAATGACGTTCTCTCTCTCTCTCTCTCTCTCTCTCTCTCTCTCTCTCTCTCTCTCTCTCTCTCTCACACACACACACACACACACACTTTGCTTTCACATAGTCTGGACAGACCTGCCTTTCTGGTCTGGTCTTTATCTTCAGTGCTGTCCTCTGGATCAGTTCAGTTCTGGGGGGAAAGTCAACATAGCTTGGCTTGGGCCCAGCCCCATCATCCTCTCTGCTAGTTCACTGCTCCATGCCAGTGTATTGCCTTCAAAACTTGTGCTCTGGGATGGGGTATAGTCCCTCTTTCCTTTGCTGTGGAGACAAAAACAGTACACTCCCTTGTATTAGTACCCCGTTCCCCAGCACCCTTGTTTTTTTCTTCCTTTAATGAGCCAGAGAAAATGCTGTTTGCTCTTCAATATTATTCTTTCTTTTATCTTAGTTTCTTTCTACAGTTGCCTTTGATGAGCAGTGTTTGTGTATGTGTGCTTGTGTGAGCAGGAGGGACAGAGAATCTAGTCACCTAACTGAATTGCTGTTGGCATGTGTATTTACATTACCATCTTATCTCTGAGCTGTACATTAATAATTCAGTACAGTTGGAAGTAAAAATCACTTCCATTAGAATAATACTTCATAATATTATAAGTACTCTTATCTTTTTAGATAAGAAGCAGACAAGAGAGTTCCGTTTGCTTCTTCTGATTAACATAGCTAGAAATGGTAGATCTGAGATAAAAATGTGAAACTCTTAGTTCTCGGTCCAGTATTTTTATTTCACATATACCTAGTCAAGATAGAACTTTATAATAATGGCTGCACTTCTTGCTGTTGTTCTGTATTGTGAAATAAGATTCATTATTATGCAAAGTCCTGTAGATTTTCTGTGACTGAAGAATTTACTTGCTTTTTTCTCTTAATTTATTAAGTAGATTTTGGGAAAACTAGCTGTGCTACAATGTAAAAAGACTACCCTGCATAATAAGACTTGGTGTGGAAACCCCAATAAATAAACTGTGTTAATACAAATTCACTTGTAGGGTTTGGACTTAAGGCTGAAACTCCCTAGTGCGAAAAGGAGTCAGTAACGACTAGCCCAAGTGTATATCACTGGTGAAAGACTATGATTTACATCACTTGCTTTATGGCATTTATTATTCTGGTAGACAGAGTTCTGCTGCTGTGAATGAATATTATTTGAATATTTACCCTATTCCATACTATTCATTTGTGTAAGTCAACAACATATATTGAGATTCATGGATGGTATAATTTCCCTTTCTCAACAGTGTATTAAATTCTGTATTATTGACTAAACTAATAACAGCATCAATGCAAAGTGATTACTTATTCGGCTGCTAACAGGAAGGTCAGCAGTTCAAAACCACCAGCTAGTTCTGCAGGGAGAAGATGAGACCAGAGTTGCATGCATTTTAGGCTTTCCCTTAATTCTAGCCCTTATCAAAGAATAATTAGTTTTTAAGATGTGGCTGCGCTTAGTGCTGAACCTCATGAAGAGAGCAGTTAAGATAGGGGTGCTTTAGCAATGTGTGTCTAAGAAACCAGACGGTGCGTGGTTATTGGAACAAATAGTGTCTGTGTTTACCATTGAGCAGCCAGGTAAGCGCAGTGTCAGCTAAATCCACGTGGAAGAAGTACACCAATTCTGGTGATCCAAGAATTGGACACAATATAATCCTAATCTCAGCGAGGGGATTGAATCAGAACCTAAATGGTGAACAACTGGTTTGCAGAGTGTTTGGGATGACAGTAAAATCCCAAGACCCATTTGCAGGGTCCACACATAAACAAGTCCTCTGGGGAATACCTAGTCACTGTGGCTGAGGGATGTAAAGAGCCCTGTCCTCAGGCAGTTGATTGTGGCAGACATAGGTGCGTAAATATGCAATACATTCTGGTAGACAGAGTTCTGCTGCTGTGAATGAATATTATTTGAATATTTACCCTATTCCATACTATTCATGATCTTTTCTCTCTTTTGACTCATTTTGGTTAGCTTTAATAATATATTTTATTTAACTTAATATAACCAGATATTATCTCATTGTGTCATTAATATAAAAAACTATAGAGATAGCTTACATTATTTTTTATACTCTAATTCTTTCAAATCTGGTAAGCATTTCACCTTAAAAATAATTTGATTTTTGGGCTCATACAGTTCATCACAATCCATACATACACCAAGTGTGTCAAGTATATTTGTATATTTGTTACTCTTATCAATCTGAAAACATTTTCCTTTAATTTGAGTCCTTGGGATCAGGTCTTCATTCTCTCCCTCCCTTCCTCCTTCTCTCCCTCCCCGCAGATAAGTTATAAATTATTATTATTTTTTCATCTTACACTGTCAAATGTCTCCCTTTACCCACTTTTCTGTTGTCCATTGCCCAGGGAAGGAGTTATGTTTAGATCATTGTTATCGGTTCCTCCTTTCTCTCCAGCCTTCCCCTTCCGCTCCAGGTATCTCTACACTCATTATTGGTCCTGAGGGGTTTATCTCTCTGGGATTTCCTGGATATCCAGATCTTATCTTTACGTGTTTACATCCTCTGGTCTGGTTGGATTTGTAAGGTAAACTTGGGATAATAAAAATGGGTGGGAAGGAAGTATTGAAGAACTTCGGGAAAGTTGTATGTTTCTTTGGTACAATACTGCACCCAGACAGGCTTGCCTCCTCCCTGCAGCTCTTGTTTAAAGAATGTCCAGTTGCTTACAGATGGACTTTGAGTCTTCACTCCGCACTTCCCCTCATTCACAATGATATGGCTTTTTGTTCTGTGTCTTTGATGCCTGATACCTGATCCTATTGACACACAGGCAGGGGTGCTTCTTCTATGTGGACTTTGTTGCTTCCCTGCTAGATGGTCGCTTGTTTATCTTCAAGTATTTAAGACGCCAGATGCTATAGCTTTTGATAACTGGACACCATCAGCTTTCTTCATCACATTTGCTTATGCTCCTGTTTTGTTGTCAGTGATCATGTCAGGAAGGTGAGCATCTTGAAAGACCCCCTTTTACCCATTTTAAAGCTGGGCCAGTTAAAAAAAAAGTGAAGGGAAACTACATGTGGACTAAGCCCCTGGTGAATCATTTCTTACCTTGGCCCAGATATATGAATAGCCTTGTGAAGATACAAAGTGCATTGGAAAGTGGGTTCTTTCAGATGCACATAGGTTCAAATTAGCACCCCATCATTGGATCTCCCTTATGAACCTTTCAATTTTGTTCTAGTTTTTACTAGAGGCAATAACTGGATTAATGGCTCTGTGAGGTAATAGCAGTGGAGCCTGGGAAAAGAAATGGGGAGTAATAATAATGAACACAAGAATTTAAAAAATGTACTAAAATTGATTGTGGTGATTATTGTACAACTCTTCCTGATGTGATTGAATTGTTAAACACACATTACATATATACACATATTACATATATTACATATTATATAAGACATATTACAATTATATGCCGATAAAACTGTTGGGGGAAAGATTGCTCTGATATATAGAAAAATATCAATATTTTCCACATTTGTTTCTCTTTTCAATATTATTATAAAATCAAATTGTTCTTACTATTCATCTGTTCTATTGATTTTGGCTCAATCTGTACTACAGTAAGAGGTTTTGTCTGTGAGTTTCTTACTTCAAACTGAATATCTGATAGCCTCATAAAAATGAAATTAGTCGTCTCAAAGAAAACATTCATTTAAAAATAATGCCACTATTTCTAAAACTTTAATGCCCCACCCCTTTTTAATTCTAAACTTCTTCAATGGGAGCCTTAATTTTCCATATCTGGTAACTCTCTTAATCTAGAATTCTATTGGAATGATTACACTAGGTGTTTGTGAGGGTTATAAAACATTTACCTTGTATTCCTGACTGGGTTATGGTTGAGAAATCAAATGGCACAAATGATGAAAGAGTGGTTTGCTTTGAACATAATGAAGCAAGCAAAATGAAATCTCCTAAGGATACATCTGTAATGCCCTTTACTTTTTATCTTGTAGGTGCAGGCTTGTGTCACATTTGACTTTGATGCCATAAAAACAAGATAAGACAGGGTAAAGGTAAAGGTCTACATGAATAAAGGGAGAAGAGGAACAGTGTGGATAGGTGGGCATTGAAAAATAGTACCGGCACAAATATAACTGCTTCTGAGCTTTCTTTTTTATATTTATTTTGGGTTTGAATATGCATTGTAGTATTAATGAGTACACATTATGTCAGATTTGAAGAGATAGCTTCTCAGAATATAGCACAGTTAAAGTGTGACATTTAGCTGTTTCAAAATGTATGATGCAGTGGTATTACATTTTGCAACCTAGTTTTAATAACAAGATCTATGAAAATGTTGACTGCATACATTAGGAGGATGATGCAGATGACCTAAGAGATAAAATTGTTTACAAGTTTCTAGGTTTTCAGAAAAATATAGCTATATCTTTTTAAAAGTCATTTTATTGAGGGTCATGCAACTCATAAGCTCACAATCTGTACATTCACCCATTGTGTCAGGGTCATTTGTACATTTGTTGTCACCATCATTTTCAAAACGTTTGCTGTCTACTTGAGCCCCTGTTTCAGCTAAATATAGATATTTTTATTTTACTTCCCATAGCAACACATTAAAAGAATGTAGACAAGGCCTCCAAAGCTGCCTTTAAAAATGGCCTTTTCATAACTGCCTCAAAGAGTTTAACTCATCTTATAGGTAATATCCTGTTTATTAGCAATGACTTCATTGCTAAAAATTTTGAAAATTAAAAAAAATTTATAGTGAAATATGTAAATATTGACTGATCTATTTTCTGATATTTTCATTGTATGTTTCTCTCTTTTGGTACTGAAATATATTTAAATCTTGGCATTTTACTTTTCTTATCTTCCCCTTACCTTTATAAATTATTTTTATATAATTTTCAGTGGCTTCTGCAAGGTAAACAGTTGTACTGAGGTGAGAAATTTTTAGTTTAAATTCACTGAACCATGGTATGATGGTTAATTTTATTGACTTGGCTAGGCTATAGTTCTTAGTTATTTGATTAAATGTAGTCCAGAGGTTGGTTGCTAATACATTTCTCATGTGATTAGCATTATGGGATTAGAATTTAAATAGTTGGTTTTAAGAAAAGCAAATTGCTCTCCAGAATCAGTGGGAGGACTTTACTCAGTCAAAATTCAAGGTAAATCTATAGCTTTCCCATGGAGAGATACTGTGTTTAACCTATCAATGGAACTTTTGCTAGAATTTCATTCACTCATCCTCTGCCTGAACTACCCATTTGGGGGCACTGTAAAAAACAAACAAACAAGCTAATTGTCATTCAGTCAATAGTGACTTATAGTGCCCCCCTGTGGGTTTCGAGATTCTGACAGTTTATGAGAGTAGGAAGCCCAGCCTCTCTTCAGTGGAGCATGAACGGCGGTTCATGCAGATCACAGCCCCACCTGTAACCACCGTGCTATCTGTGCTCCGGCTTACGGCTCCTGAACGAGCCAGCCTTAAACCCCGCCAATCACATGAGCTAATTCCTCAAAGTAAACCAATCTTTCTCTAGCTCTGCAGCCTGGATGATCACCTTAACCCATTCACCCAAGTGGAAATCTTAGAGAAATGAGTGACTTTTCAAGTTAAAAAAAAATATTCCTCTTGTCCATCCTGCCTACTATTGCAGGGTGTTATTTCTCCTGCAGATCTTGACAGCCACTCTCTAACTGGACTCTGGCTTCAAGGGCTATTCAACCATCCACTCCTATTGCCGGAGAATTGTTTCTAAAGTAGGCGTCTCTCTGTTGCTTCAAAATTTATCATGGTTCTTAGTTACAGTATTAGTTTCCCTAGGCTGCTGTAGCAAATTGCAGCCGTTTCGTGGATTAAAACAGAAGAAAGTCATGCTTGCACACTTCTAGAAGCTGCACTTCTGAAAGCTCAGTCTGTTCCTTACTGCTTCCAGCTTTTCCTGGCTCCTGGTTTTCCTTGGAGTAACCTATCCTCAAATCTCCCTTTCCTTTAGGGCCCACTCTGAATCTACAGTGAGATCATTAATGATATATATTAGATTGTGAAAAAATAGCGTCTTTCTTTTGCTATGTTAATGAAGTCATAGTGGTGTTGTTTGGATTCTAAACAAGTCCTCTGAATGGCATATTTATAAAAAGGAAAAACAGACACAGAAGGACATAACATACAAGGGAATGACATCACATGGGCACCTGTCTCTAAACCAAGGAACACCGGATTCTGTAGAAGGTGAATAAGACCTCTGTATCAACACCTCTATTTCTGTATCTGCTTTTTGCAAACAACAGAAACAAGATCTACATGGGTAAGAACGTTTTGTGGGAATGTCTTGCAATTTAGGAACAGTTTTGTAAATTCTGTATCAAGGTTCTGGAAACTGGAATAGCTCCACAAATGCTGATCTTTTTAATTGACGGCCTATCACTGCCTAATTTGTAGTGTATGTCCATTTTTCATGTCAGAAGAAATGTTGACAGCTTCCACATTGGAAGACCATTCCTACAGAGTGGCTTTTACTGATTCACCCACAAACTTTCATTGATAGGGATTGTGACCTCAAAACACATTTATGAGACAGCTGGCTGAGTGAGCTGCAAGGTTGCTGAAAAACTGCACAAAGAAAACTTATCCTTGACCTTCATTTTATGCTCAGAGTAGTGTGGAGAAAAAAAAGGCCCAAGAGCTAGTACCGCCTTCAATGGCAAATAGTGGAAGGACCTTGACCAGATCAGTTTAGGGACCATGTACTCCAGAGCTGCTATTTGTAAATGTGCAAAACATCTCAGGGTTGTGAAAATGAAATGAAAATAACCTACATGACAGCTGACTGTTGGAGAACCTGCTAGCACAAGTGTGACAACTTGCCTTCAGAGCACGTAAGGCAGACCTCAAAGTCCTGACAATGCGGTTCTGTACACTGAAATACTTACTACCCATTTCACTGAAACGGAATTTCTAGCAGATTTTTCTATTTTTCACTCACCTCTACTCAGTGTGATTAAGTAATTTTTGCAATTGCTATGCAATGGTTGCTCAAACAACTCATTATGTATTGGTAATTAAATAAATAAGATAATTAAAATAAAAAGGAAATAGGGGAATGTAATTCAGTTTATAACTAGTGTCTTATTCACCCTTCATCACAGGCACATTGCATTGTTATTGCATTGTGTGTGTAGGTTCCCAATTAAATTGTTTCTCTTGTGAGGACAGAAGTTGGATCCTATTCTCTTTGGACCCCTGGGTCTAAACCAGCTTGTTAGTAATATTTGGTGATGGTCTGCATCAATAGCTCACTGCAAACAGTGTGGCACACGTTTCTCAAGCTGTACATGATAGTTAGGCAGCGGCGTCTTAGGGAAAATGACCAGATTCTTTTTAACCTTATTTGTTACACATGGAGAGGAGTTGTTTACAGCTAGTGAACTCATTGGAAGGAATCACCATGATAAATACTCCCAAACTGGGTGTTTTGCAGAAAGTTCTGTAACACTTATGACCTTGATGAATCTCTCTATTGTCCTATTAGTTGCATTTCTGAAAGAGGAATATAAGAACACTGCATAACTTAAATATTTTCTATCTAAAAGAGATATAGTTCTCGTTTCCAATTTGAATTACATTCATTTCTCCAAGAAATCATTTGTAAGCACAAAAACAGCTTTTTAGCCTATGGATGATATGAGCTTTTTCTAGCAAGAGCAAATATTACTTGTTGAGTTGCTGTCCATATATTTTTCATAAATGTGGCCTTCTACATGATAATAAAGTGGTAAAATGCATCATTTATTCATATGGTAGCCCACACAGAGATGCATTCAACCAGGCTAGGAACATTTAGACATAATAATGAAGTCTGCTACCTTGGGCAACTGAGCCACCACAATCCAATCACACATAACCTGCATTTGGGTCTTCATGCTATTTTGATTTTGTTTGAGATGCCGCTGGTCTTTCATATTATTTCCTTTCCCTTTCTGCAGAGAATTTTTATTAAATGCCATGAAAATTTATGCTCGAGCTGGGTAAGGGCATGTTGAACGTGATGAGTCTGCATGGAAGTGCCTGAGGGAAATTTCATTATCAAATTCAGAGTCGAATTCTGTTTAAAGGTGTGGATAACAGTCTATGTGTGTGTTTTCTTTCTGCATACTTTTGTCACTAGTTTTTTAGAAAAGAAAAATGTGAGGAACTCAAAGCTCACAACATTCCATAGAACATGATAATTTTTTTCTTGCCTGGGCTTGATTAATCACCAGGCTTTGGTAAGCAAAAACATATTGTTGCTGTGTTTTAAATGAGTGAATAAGTTAACTTGTACTTGGACACACTTTTGGACTTTTGTGGTATGCCATGGGAATGTCGAAGACAGTATTGACCAGAGTTGTGCAGGACTGTGGAGAAAGAGAATAAGGGAGTTGACACATCACAAGAAGAGCTCCTCCTCAGTGTAGTCAATAGACTGTAGTTCTGTTAGGGTTATGTGCCCTCAAGTAGAATGTTCCCACATATATTCTCTGCCCTTACTTCTGCTTTGATTTAAGAGAGAGAATATGTTAAGGATAAGAAAGAAATAAAAATGTTTCTCTTATTCTTGTGAGCAGTTCCGCGGTGTCCTGTAAAGGCGCTTTTAGTCAGAAAGAAGCAATTAGGACAGTGTTTTGGTTTGGATTGCTTTTCTAAGGAGGCCTAGTCCTTACATGTTGGGCTGCTAACCTGAAAGTCAGCAGTTAAAGTTCACCAGCTGCTCTGAGGGAGAAAGACAAGGTCTTCTCTCTTAACGAGGTGTCTCAGAAACCCACAAGGCAGTTCTCTTCTGTAGGGTGGTCTCTCTGAGGTAGAGTCAGCTTGATGGCAGTGAGGGGTGTGAAGCGGAACAGTGAGTTAAGCACTGGGCTGCTGGCCAATGTTTGGGCATTCCAACCCGCTCGCTTTTCCATGGGAGAAAACGGAGACCGTCTGCTCCAGTAAAGCTGAGTCTTGGAAACCCTGAGGAGCACTTCTTTGAGGAGCACTGTGAGTAGGAACTGGATTGACGGCAGGGAATGTTAGGGGTAGCTTCTTTGCATGAACTGATTTAGAAATAACAGTCTTTGGAATCTATGACTGATGATTAAATATTAGATTTTCGAGAATGACATTGTTAGGAATGGGACTGATATGGAAACACAGTTTGCTCTTAAGAAGAAAAATATTAGTGTAATAGAATTTTCTATACACCTGGTTACTTCACTTTTCCAGGTTTAACTTTATGAGTGTGCATGATTAATTGTTGAGTTATGCTTTCTTTTATTTATATGTTTATGTATTTTTAGAGAAAAATTGAGCACATTAAGTGCTCAATTTTGAATATAAAATATATCCATAACTTACAATCAAATCTGCTTTAAGGATTACTTTGCTATCTGGAGAAATTTGCACTTATTTCATCATTGCTATAGTGAAAATTAGAGTGGGGCAATCAGAATGTAATATCATTATAGTGTGCTTCAGTGTTAGGAGGGCCTCAGTCATTTGGCAGTTACCTGGTTTGGGGACAATTGTGTAACTTCTCTCTTAGCTGCAAAAGAAAGGGGATATTGGATGATTTCCAGCAAAAGGTCAGAAGTTTAAGTAGACGCAACTCAGGACAAAGACTTGGAAATGTACTTCTAAAAATCAGCCACTTGAAAACCCTGTGAAGAACAGTTCTACTTATGACACACCTGGATTGGATGGTGAATGTCATACTGAAGTGGGACATACTGAAAGCATTTGGCTTTTATTAGGTGTTCAAAAACTCCTTACTGGAAATTACTCCTTTAATAGAATGGGGGGCAGGGGAGGAGAGGGAAGCAAATGAATTGCTCCTGCAAAGGATGGGCCATTTGTTATGATTGTTGCACATTGAGTTGGTCCTGAACCCCAGCTGCCCTATGCACAATAGATTGAAACACTGCACAGTCCTGCCCAATCTTCATCTTGGTTCCTCTTTTTGAGCCCAAATTTTGCACATATAGTGTCATGTAAGGTATGAAAATTCACTTTATTTCTCCAGAAAGTTTTCTAAAAAAGAGTTTTCTCATAGAGAATATTTGTTTGCAGAGTTTCCTTAAGAATATCATTACATTGAGTTGAAAAAAATAAAGGTTTTACTTTAGTTCAGTTGAATATACATTAGTATTTACTAATTTTGTATGTGATTTTTTGTCACTAAAAATAATCATAAATCATCTGATGTCAGAGATTTGCTTTGTGAAACTTTATAGTATTTTAAATTTCTCTGTTGTGTTATAACTGTGGTCGAGTCTCTGCTAGAAATGCTTGTTTCCAGGGAGGCAGACAGATCTAACTCAAGAGATAAAGGGAAGATTGCTGACAGAAAATTGCCATCTGATGCAGAATTTTCCACTTACACAGTACAGCTTATTTCTTTCACATTAGTGTAATCTTTGAAATATTATCTTTCACATTAGTGTAATCTTTGAAATATTAAAGTTTCATAAAACCTGAAGAGGCAACTTTTATGCACAATGCATGTCTTATAGGATGATTTATATAGGATCTGTATAATTATATAATCCATTGCTATATTCTCTAAGATGAAAAAATTTTAATTTTCTATGAAAGATTCTCTCTGTTCCTGCCCCAGACGTCTATTTTCATTTTTCTCTATTAACATTTCTGTAATTTAATTAGGCTGCATCTATTTCTTGAGCAGGAAGTATCAGAGCAGTGCAAGTCAATGTACATCTGTTGTTCTTTTGGCATCATTCATTAATTGAATTGTCTTTATCTCTCCTTAGAGTCCACCACAAGGCAGCTTTCATAGAGGAATGGATTTTGGGATTTGTAAACATTGGATTTATTAAATGCTGCAGCTTACTTTTATGTAACTTACATATGGGAATCCAGAAAAACATTGACATCGGCTTCATTCTTACTCACTTCTGGATATCATTATCTTATTTATTAAGGAGTGTGAAGAAGAAGGTATATTTGGATAGTGCAAGTGCTTACCATGATAAACTCCTAATAGAAAGAAGTTTGAGACCACCCAGATATTCCTCAGAAGAAAAATGTGGAATCTCCAGAGGTGTCCCTATTTCAAAAATGTTGATTTCAACCCAATGGTAACTGGTTTATGAAGAAGAAAGATTGATTTTGGATTTTTTTTCTGAATACAATATTGGATTCACTCAAATATCTATTTCTTCAAGGTGTTTGTTGAAATTTTAGAACATCTTTTAGAAAAGATTGTAAGCACTTTTTTCTTTTTAAGATATCCTTTGGGGGGAGCTCTTATCACCATCCATATGCAAATCCATTGTGTAGAACACATTTGCACATATGTTGCCATCATCATTTTCACATGTTTTTTTAATTGAGCCCTTGATGTTAGCTCTTCATTTTCTCTCTCCTCTAGCCTCCCTCTCTCACAAACCCTTGTTCACTTATAAAATACACCCCCCATGTCTTACACTAACCAATGTCTCCCTTCAAACACTTTTCTGTTGTAGGAAGGGGTTATATGTAGATCATTGTGATGAGTTCCTTGTTTCTCCTTCCACCTCCCTTTTCCCCTCCTGATATTATTTCTAGTCTCATTATTAGTCCTGAATGGGTTCTCTGCCCTGGATTTCCTGTGTTTCCAGTTCTTATCTGTAGCAATGTTCATGCTGTGGTCTTCTCAGATCTATAAGACAGAACTGAGATCATGATAGTGGGAATGGGGAGGGGTGGGGGAGAGAAAGGGCAGAAGCATAAAAGAGCGAAAGCAAAGTTATATGTTTCATCGATGCTGTACTGCACCATAACTGCCTCTTCTCTTTCTTGGGACACTTTCTGTGAGAGAATGCCCAATTTTCTACAGATGGGATTTGCATCTCCACTCTGTGCCCAACCCCATATTCATGGACATGATTTTTTTTTCTAGGTCTTTGATGCCTGGTACCCAATCACATCAATACCTCATAATCACACAGGCTGATGTGATTCTTCCATGTGGGCATTGTTTCTTCTCAGCTAGGTGACTACTTGTTTATCTTCAAGTCTTTAAGACAGCATATGCTATATCTTTTGATAGCTAGGCTTCATCAGCTTTCTTCACCTTGTTTGATTATGCACCAATTTTGTCTTCAGTGATTGTGTTGTGAAGATGAGCATCACAGAATGCCAGATTATTAGAATAGTAGATGCCCAATGTCTATCTGCTACCTTAATACTTAACATATAAATATAAGTAAATAGATCTATTTCCATTGGTTATATATAAATATACTTACATATGTATGTACCTATATTCAGACCTGTATAAATACTCTTTGCCTCCTAGGTCTTTCCTCTATTTCCTGTTACTTTCCTCTTGTCCCACTATCATGTTCAACCTTCATTCAGTTTTCAGTAATTCCTCTTGGTTACTTTGTCCTCGATTAAGCCTCACCAGGCATCCTGTGGCCTTCTCTCCATCAATTTTAGATCACTTGTTGTTCCCTTATACCTGAGTTGGAGGCATCTCCCTTTCTGCCCCCCACCAGAAATAATGTGACTAATTTGTGTTTTTCTTAATATGTGCTTTTCTGGGTGGAGAGAGATACAATAAAGACTTGACTCTGATTTTTTTCTAAAACAGTAAGGTCCTTCACTCATTATCTGTCTAATAAATTCTAAGTACATGCTGTGGCAGTATGTGCTTATGTTAATTTTATGATTGAAATGTAGGGGTGGAGTCTAGCCTGTTAATCTGGAGATAGCCATTGAGTAGCCAATGAGGCCTCCGTGTGGGCATGGCTTTCTCCTGAGACTTCTGGGAAATCCCACGATATTTCCCTCATGAAGACGAGAAGCTATCTTCCCCAGTTGTTGGGAGTTAGTCTCAGCGATAACTAATCACGGACATGACAAGATGGCAGCATCTGAGGAGTCAGAGAAGCCACCCAGCTTGGCCCTGATGGAGCCAGACCTCTGAAACTGGAGAGGCCACGTAAAGACCCCTGCCAGCTATGAGTTGCTTCTGCTACCACTGAATGCGGTTGATGGACCCTGAGCCCTGGAAGCAAGGAGTCATGGGGAGACCCCTGTCAGCACAAGGACTCTGCACCTACTGGCCTGTGACTTCATGAGTTGAAAGGAGACTTTATAGACTGATATTGGGCATATGGGTTAATATCGGACTTATGACTTTGAACTGGACTGGGCTGGGAGGCTTTCTCAATGTCCCATTCCTTTGTAAATAAACCTTTTCCTTATATATCCATATGCATGTCTATGAATTTGTTTCTCTAGTCTACCCAGACTAACACACATGCCAAATTTTTTTTTCCAGGTCTGTGCTGGGTCTTGAAGAACCAAAGGTAAATAAGACACAGGCTATGATCTCCAGGACCTTAAGATTTATCAATGGTTTCTAACTACATCTACCCATCCATATAGTCATATTGACCTTTAGGAAGAGATATCAACACTTATCAAAGCATTAGATTTACAAAATATCCAGCATATAGTTCACAAGTGACCCTGGTGAATAATTTATAACTCAACATACTTACATCAAAAATGGAATTACCAATATCTTAGTGTTATAGATACATGACTAAAGTTGGCAATATTATATAATGAGAATTACTGTGAAAAGGGTCTATATGATATCCTCAATAGTAGACAGAGTTCTTTAGAGAAATTTTGGGGGCGATTTAATCCCTTTAGCTCAAAATTTATATTTATCACATTTATTTTTGCCATTTTAAGAAGGAATAGCAAAAGCAACTGCTAGGGATGAAAACCCTCACTTCTCATGTCCTTTCCAGAAAGCGACAGTGTGGCCTTCTATGACCTCTAGCTAGCTGAGCTAAAGTTACTTTAAGAAAGAGGTCAAATAAGTATCTGCTCTCCATCTTCATGATTTGTTTCTTTAGTATCCCATTTCTGGTACCATAACATGTCAGATTGAATTCCCTAGATAAACAAATCCAGAGACAATCATATATATATATATGATATATATCATATATATGAGTTTTCCATTTTTATTTTAAAAATCATTTTATTGGGGACTCCTACAGCTCTTATCACAATCTATCTATCCATCCATTGTGTCAAGCACATTTGTATATTTGTTGCCATTATCGTTCTCAAAACATTTTCTTTCTATTTGAGTCTTTGGTATAAGTATTTCATTTCCCCCCTGCCTCCACAATCTCCCTATCTCCCTCATGAACCCTTGATGATTTATAAATTATTATTATTTTTTTCATGTCTTACACTGTATGGTGTCTCCCCTTACCCACTTTTCTTTTGTCCATCACCCAGGGAGTGGGATATATATAATATATATATATATACACACACACACACACACACACACACATATCTATATCATTGTGACCAGTTCCCCTTTTCTACTCCACCTTGCCCTTACTCTCTTGCTATCTCTACTTTCATTATTGATCCTGAGGGGTTTGTCTGTCTTGGAGTCCCTGTGCTTCCTTTTCATATCTGTACCAGTGTGCATCCTCTAGTCTAGCCGTATTTGTAAGGTAGAACTGGGATCATGAGAGTTGGGGGTTGGGGAGGAAGCATTAAAGAACCAGAGGAAAGAATTAGGATCATTATGGCAGAAGAGGGGAGAAGAGGACACATGAAAGAACCAGAGGAAAGTTGTATGTTTCATTAGTGTTATACTGCACCCTTATTAGTTTGTCTCCTCCAAGTGATCCCTCCATAAGGGGATTTCCAGTTGCCTGCAGTCGACTTTGATCTCCTCTCCACATTCCCTCTAAATCACAATGATGTGATTTTTTGTTCTCAGTCTTCAATACCTGATATCCCATCAACACACAGGCTGCTGTAATTCTTTCATGTGGGCTTTGTTGTTTCTTAGCTAGATGGCTGTTTGTTTATCTTCAATACTTTAAGACCCCAGATGCTATATCTTTTGGTAGTTGGGCACCATCAGCTTTCTTCACCACATTTGCTTATGTACCCTCTTTGTCTTCACTGATCATGCCAGAAAGATGAGCATCATGGAAAGCCAATTTAATAGAAGAAAGTATTCTTACATTGAGGGAGGCCCAATGTCCATCTGCTAACTTAATACTAAACCTATAAATATATGCACATAGATTTATTTCCCTACAGTCATATAAAATATATTTACATATGCATCATATATAAATATAATTTCCTATTTACATGCCAGTATTTAGACTTTTGTAAATACCTTTTGCCTTCTAGTTCCTGCCTCCATTTCCTTCCACTTTCCTCTTGTCCCATTATAATATTCCACCTTCATTTGGGTTTCAGTATTTCCAAGAGAGAGTTTTATATCAAAGAGCAATAGTATATTGATAAAACTTATTGCCCACTTTAGATTAAGCCCAGACTATTAGGCCATATGTCAAACACTAGTGCTTAGTGTATAGACTCACTGAACATGTGCAATGATACAAAATGCAGGAAGATCACATAGCAGTGCATGCAAAGCCTTGTGGATCCAACACCAGTGGAATCACCTCAGCACAGGCACAGGTTTCTACATGGCTCCTTCAGCTCTCTAAGTGTCTGAACAGCAGAAAAGTGAAGCAGAGAGAGAAAGAGTGCGTGGCCCACATCCAGAGATAAAGAGAGGACATGTCCAGTATCCTCATGATAAGCCACACCTACTGGTAGGCATCATCAGATAATGACTTGATTGACAAACTAGACTCCATCCTTAGAGTTACTTATCAAGTTGTTAAAAAGTTATGTGATTGCTACCTCCTCTGACTACACAAGGAGAAAGGGAATCCAAATCCTTACCAGCCTAAGGCCTATTGTTATTGGACAGTGGTCAGACATGCCTCCCTTCTTCATACTTCTTTTCCCTCTTCTGACACTGAAAGTTCCTTTCATAGGATGCTATTTTTCTGCTAGGTCTGAAAATCTGTTATAATATTCACTCAGGACTCTCTGACAATATTCACAGTTATAGGGGTTTATTAGGAAAGTTGACATGTTAACACAAGTCAATATCAGTAAATATTGAGGAGATAGTATTTGGTCTTCAATAACACCTTTCCTCAGCCAGTATCCAAGTCTCTTTCTAGTCGTCAGCCCCTCTGCCATGTGCTCCATATGACCTCTACTTCTGTGGGCCAAGAAATCAGCCCATTGTTCTGTCTCATAGTGTCATAATCTCAGTGCCGCTTAACTGTTCTATCTCATGATAGAACATCTGGCTGCCTTGGCCTGGGGTCTTGGCCTGGGTCCTTTGCTCTGTCTCTGTACCATACCCTCTGGTTCCTCTGGCATCAACCTGCATAACTTCAGATATAGATCTACAATGTGCTCTACTGTTAGCTTTTCTTCCTTGGTGGTCATTGGATCTCTCTCTCTCTCTCTCTCTCTCTGTTCCTGTTTGTGGGATGGCTCATACTTTTAACTGGGGCAAAATTGACTCCTCCATTACTGCTTCCTACACTTTACCTGCATGGTCCCACCTAATAATCTAGAGGGAGTTATAGACATGGATAGAAGAAACATGAAATTTAATTTCATCATAATGATAGAAAACACTTTTCTGGAATTGATTTTGATTTTATGAAGAATTGATACTCAAATTGAGAAGGGGAAAATTCCAAACTAGTACAAACTATTTTTTTATTAAGGCCAGATATAAATGATATTACTTCAATTCTCTTTTTAGACATTTAGTTTTTAATATCACTATGTGATATTGAGAATTTTTGTTTATCAATAAGTCTGAGAATAAATAAGGATGAGAGCAACTTGCTCAGTGAGGATTAAATGGGAAAAAGGTAGACTTTGGAGCCAACTATTCGGAGGTTCAGTTCTTTGCTCTAGTCTCTGATTGCAGGCAGCCCTGGTCAAGTCTTCTAAGCTCCTTTAATTTCGGTTTTTACTCTGAGAATGAAGATACCACTAAAATTTTGGTACAATTGTGTTGAGAATAAGATGGATACATCCATGCAATGCCTGACAAAAACTAGATGAGGCAGTATTTCTTCCTTTGAAACAAGACAATTTATGGGTTAAATAATGTGCTGGATTTTAAAGATTAACTTTTAAGGATTAAAACTCCATCGAAACCCTTCACTTCTCTAAGTGATTTTCACATGGCCTCAAGATATTAACTGTGAGTGTTGACATATTGATAAGATCTTCATATGCATTTCAGAAAGACATACACAAAGAGATTGGTAGTTGCACTGAAGCTTAAATTTTTATCATGAATCTAAGAATGTGTTGAGAGATTAATAAAACAAAAATGAGAAAAAAGCAAGCCATGACATGCAAAGAAGTTAATTGTGTAAAACCCTTGCTTTCTACACAGGGACTTAAAATGTTCATATATCCAAGGAACACTCTGACAAGCAAGGCTGAATGGCAAGTCAGCAAACATAGTAGATGATAAAGTGTTTGAAAGGATAAAGATGAGAAAAGAGCTTTAAAGTCTCCCTGAACACACTTAAACAATTAGAAAATTGTGAAACAAACATCACTAACTGAGCAAAATAATAACAAGTGAAATTCAACCTAGGCAAGTGTGAACTAGGGCACACTGAAGAATTTGATTTATTACGTGTACATGTACAATTCTAATTGCAAAACCTCTGTGGGAAATGAACTAACCAGTATCGAGTCCAAATAAAGAAGCAACCCATTTGGCACACGAAAGCTTCTGTAGCACCAAAGAGCATTTTCTTAATAAGAATTTCCTCAAGCATATTATATTTGCATTCATTATAAAACATTTCAAAGAGAAATGAGAAAATAACTAGAATGCTGGATGGCTAAGAGTGCTAGACACTGTGTTATCAGCAATTACATTATTCGCTATTTCAGAATCTAAACAATTTATCTGGTGACTGAAGTTTCTCTTATTAGTCATTGTTGGTGATGGAATTGAATGTAACTCACAGTCACTATGTATAACAGAGTAAGACCACTTCACAGGAGTCCCCAGAGTCTGCTGATAAGAGTTGTTGAACACTCTACTGCGATCAGAAAGGCCAGCTGTTTGAATCCATCAGTTGCTCCTAAGAATAAAGATGTGACAATATGCTTTTAAGATTATAGCTTAAAGATACTTCTAATACAATTACCATATGCCTCATGGGGATTTTTTAGCATCCCCCCAAAGCATATTGACATCTGTAACTCGAGCCTGGGACAATAGATATATGAATGGATTTTGAGCTTTGCACTTAATCCTAAATCCTAATCTAAGAACAATTACTTCTTATTATATGATGCTACTTGAAACTTACCCTCATAAAGAGGTAATTAAGATATAAGTGCTATAACAAAGTGTGGTGAAGAAAAGTAGTTCTTGGATATGAAAAATTAGTGTCTCGGGTCTTAAAGGTTGTCTTAAAAGGAGAAACTCTCTAAGTGAAGTTAGTCCACAAAAAAGAAGTGAAATACCCTCTGTGACTCAAGAATTGTAAACAATAAAATTCAAGAATAAAGGATGGAATTGTATAACATCTGCTTAAATGTTGAGCACCTAGCTTATAAAGGCTATAAATGATGCCCAGCCCCAAATTCATTTGAAGAGTCCCCACATGAATTAAGACTCTGAAGAATATCATTGACCATTGACTGGGGATTTAAGTAACCTTATGATCAGACAGAGTGCACTGGAAAGTGGATTAATGCAGATGTAGTTAAACTAAAATTTAATATCGTGTCGTTTGCTTTCCCTTTCAACCTACTTTTAAACAATTACAATGACAAACAAAGATCACAACCTAAGAAACTTGATGGAAAAGTTGTATTTTTCATTTTATAGAATCACTTTGAATTGAAATTAACCTGAAAGCAGCAAATTCATTTCTGCTTCCTCCTTTTTCCTCCTCCTCCTTTACAGTTGTAGGGTTTAGTTAGGAATTAACTAGTCCTAAATCATGTTCAGAAAGACCCACTACACATTTCTTAGATCAGGATCACTTTATCTCAGTTGCTCCTATAGGTATTTCTCCCTCTGGTCCTTGTCCATTCAAGCATGTAAAACCATACTGTCTGCCCTCTTTGGGAAAATGCATATAAATGCCCAGATACCCCCTACTCTTCCAGCAATCCTCTTGCTTGGATGTGCTCAGCTTTCTCACTCCATAGGTTTTGAAGCCTACTACAATGGTCCCTGCCATTCTCGTCATTTCCCCCCCCCCACCCTTGTTGCTACTGCTATTTCTCTGCTGCATTTCTTGCCATCTCTCTGCCACCATTTCAGGAGATAGCATAGGAACAAGAATCAAGGATAGGAAAAAGTGCAAGCTGCACTAAATGCATTAGCCGAAATCGAGAGTCTAGGGATTGATTGAATATCAATTGAAATATTTGAGTCAGCTCATAAAGCACCAGAAACATTTGCTTATCTATGCCAGGAAACTGGAAAACGAGCTACTTGGCCAACTGATGGGGAGAGATCCATATTTGTACCTATTCCAAAGAAAGATGAACTAACAAAATGCTCAAGTTATAGAACAATATCATGATAGCACATGTGAGTAAAATCTTGCTGAAAATCATTCAGCAGTGGTTTACATATTTTGTTGGCAGGGAGCTACCAGAGGTTCAGTTCTGACTCAGAAGACAGTTTGAAACAAGAAATATCATTGCTAATGCTAGATATATCTTGGAAGAAAGGAGAGAATACCAGAAAGATGTTTACTTATGTTTTATTGATTATATTAAAGGACTCAACTATGTGGATCATAACAAACTATGGATAGCCTTGAGAAGAACTCGAATTCCAGAACACTTCTTTGTACTTATGTAGAAGTTGTATGTGGACCAAGAGGCAGTTGTGCAAATGGAACAAGAGACTACTGCATTGTTTATAATTAGGAAAGGCATGTGACAAGGTTTATCCTCTCACCATACTTAGTCAATCTTTATGCTGAGAACAATCAAAGAAGTTGAATTATATGAAGAAGAATGTGCCATCAAGGCTGGCAAAAGGTTAATTAACAACCTGTGATATGAAAAAGATACAACAACTTTGCTTGTGGAAAGTGAAGAGCGCTTGAAACACTTGTTGATGAAGAGCAAGGGTTACATCATTCTTGTGGTTGGCTACTCAATGTAAATAAAAACCAAAATTCTCAAAACTGTGGATCCGAGCATGAAACAATCTTTAATTGAAAGAATTTCAATCTTTTTGCTTGGATCCCCAATCAACTTCCATGGAACAGCATTCAAGAGATTAAAAGATGTTAAATTAGGCAAATTTGCTATACGAGACCTCTTTAGAGTATTGAAAAGGAAGAGTGTCAAGTTGAGGACTAAGGTCCACCTGACACAAACTGTGTATTTTCCATCGCTTCATTTGTCCGTGAAAGTTGGATATTGAATAATGACTGCGAAGAATTGATGCACCTGAGTTGTAGTGCTGGTGAAGAAGACTGGAAGTACCATGGACTGCCAAAAGAGCAAACCTATCTGTCTTGAAAGAAGCTCAACCAAAATGTTCCCTAGTTGCAAGGATGGTGAACTTTTGCCTTACTTGCTTTGGACACATTGTCAGGTTAAGCAGAGGGCAGCCAAAAAGAGGAAGACGCTTGACAAGATGGATTGGCCCAGTGGCTGTAGCAACGGGCTCAAGCACAGAAGCTGCTGGGAGGATGGTGCAGGGCCCAGTAATGGGTCATAAATAGGTCAGAAATGACTCAATAGAACTTAACAATAACAACTCTGGTATTACAGCTCTCTCTCTATCAGCTGGATCAAGAAAGTACCCAACAAAGTTACCTAAGGTCTGTTTTATCCCTAGCTCTTCTTTCTTTATGGTAGTGAGATGCTCATCTTATCTCTGGAATGGTTCATTTTAAGCTTAATGGAATGGCAAAAGTGACCCCATGTGAGGTTTCCATACATCTTATGTGCATTTTTGCCCTTCCACTAAGGTAATATGTGCTTTGGTTACATTATTAGCCACTCTGAGCCAGCCACTGGTTAATCCAAAAGCATATTATATTTTCATAGTCTTATCTAGTCATTTGGTGAGTGTTAAAAAGGCTAACTAGAGCCACTGTACTAATTCATAGCACTGCAGATCATTCCCTGTCTCTTGAAATTGTTCCTTAACATCTCTCCCCTCATTCATCTTAATTGTAAGCACATCCATGATAAAGTGTAAGCCAGCCAATTAAGTATTTTTCTGTCTTCATTTTTGACAAACAATTTCTAAATGGTCCATCCCTATCAAATCAGTAGAGCCCTGGTGGCATAGTGACTTAAGCATTAGGCTATGAACTGCAAGGCCATCAGTTCAAATCCACCAGCCCCTATGAGGTAGAAATATGTCTCTGCTGCTGTAAATATTTATGCCTTCAGAATGTCTATCCTATAACATTGCTGTGAGTTGAAATCAACGCAATGCAGTGAGTTCAGAGTTATTGTTATCAAGTAAGGCTTGGGAGGAAAGAAACATACTCCTTCTTCTGGAGATTCTTCCTTTTTTTTTTTTTTTTTACAACCTTGAGCATTTGCATCCAGAGGAAGTTTTCAAGTTGCAGCGCTATACACCATCTCATGTCATCAAACATTTTTCTCTTCATTCATTTGTCAGTTCACCTCTGGCCATTCAAGCTAGTTCAATGTGTACTACTGAAGCTTGGGATTCTACATACTTCCCTGCTCTTCAGACCAACTGGCCCTCTTCTCTTTTATCTCTATAGCTAGATCAATGGGAGCCACCTGTAGGTCCACAAAATTTCCTAGTGGACTAGATCTTGGATCGGCAAATTGCAGATCATATGTGTTTTGCCATATGTGTTTCTTCTGGTACTTGCATGCGATTCTTACAGAGAATTGAATACTTTTAAGGGATATTATTCTGATAATTGTGATTTCGTTTCTTTGTTAAAATATATTTATGACTCAAATAATTTTTAAAATGTTCTGAGAGACAGAATTGGTTCATCTATCTCAAAAGTTTGCCTACCACTGGGCTAGATCAATGGGTGCTAATAGAACAGCCCATTTCTTCCTTGATGCATCTTCCCAAGTGGTCACCATTTGCAAGCTTCCTAGGTTGTCTGCTAATTGGCCCCTTTAACTTCCAGCCAGAGCAGTAGAGTTGAAAGATTTCTACTAGCTGCTGCCTTTTCCTGCTTCAATGCAGCCAACAGCAAGCGTTCTGGGCAAACCTCCGTTTTCCTTCTAGCCTATCTAATCAAGTCTTGACTGAATGCAGGCTTGCATGTTCTCTGTAATATATGACAGTATTCATGTCGGTGGCAGTCATGTGCTTATGTTAATTTTATGATTGAAATGTAGGGGTGGAGTCTAGCCTGTTAATCTGGAGATAGCCATTGAGGAGCCAATGAGGTCTCTATGTGGGCATGGCTTTCTCCTGAGACTTCTGGGAAATCCCGCGATATTTCCCTCGTGAAGATAAGAAGCTGTCTTCCCCAGTTGTTGGGAGTTAGTCTCAGAGGCGATGAGTCAAGGAAAAGACAAGCTGACAGTGTCCGAGAAGCTGGAGGAGCTGGTGGAGAGACCACACGGCTTTGATGGAGTCAGACCTCTGAAGCTGGAGAAGTCATGGGGAGACCCCTGCCAATGATGAGTTGCTTCTAGCACCACTGGATATTGTTGATGGACCATGAGCCCTGGAAATGAGGAGCCATGAGGAGCACCGGGACTCTGCACCCACTGGCCTGTAACTTTATGAGTCGGAAGGAGACATTATAGACTGATTTCGGGTATATGGGTTAATATTGGACTTATGTCTTTGAACTGGACTGGGCTCAATGTCCTGTTCCTCTTGTATATAAACCTTTTGCTTATATCCACATGCGTGTCTATGAAATTTGTTCCTCTAGTCTACCCAGACTAACAAAATGTGTGTTGTGCATTTAAGTCTATTCCAATCCTAAATAGAAGAAATTTTGAATATCCACATCCTAAACCCTTTTTTAAAACATTCAAGTTTCATTTCTCCCACTCTGATTATATTCATATACACATGCATATGATTTTGGACTTCTGGCACATTGGAGTCTTTAGACGTGGGCCTCCAGTCAATCAATTGGTTAAAAAGTACAGA
The DNA here is from genome assembly GCA_004026705.1 of Nesogale talazaci. NCBI lineage: Eukaryota > Metazoa > Chordata > Mammalia > Afrosoricida > Tenrecidae > Nesogale > Nesogale talazaci. The sequence continues at coordinate 27,623 of PVJH01006360.1, read as the reverse complement.
ATCAGACCACTAGATGTTTTTTCTGAGGAGAATCTCATGTATACTGCTAACCTTTCAGTGGAGTGCTTAACCATTGCTCTACCAGCAACCCTGGTAGAATCTGATGCACTTACATATCTAGTCTATTTTGACATGCTAAGTGACCTGATTCATTCAATAGAATGTTACCAGACATATGAGTAAGTGCTTGAAAAGTGCATATACAGGTAGGCATGTCCTCTTGAGTTTCTGTCTTTGCTATGAAAAGACCATGTCTTGGGTAGCTTGGTAATTAGTAACTTCTGGATTTTGCAATTCTTTGTTTCATGGAGCTTTGCTACTTGTTATATTTTTGTGGGAATTCCAGTTCCAAATGGTGGCCTAAAGTCATAGGATTGCAATAAATGGAGACATTAGAAATAAAACCTAGGTTTGTCTAATTTCCCTACCTGTGTCCTGTTCTGTCCTGCTTTGTTGTGCTTTCTAGAAGGTAGAGATTACAAAGTGAATGTTCTTTTTGGATTCAACATGAAAAAAAAAAGAAAATTTGCTCTAATTTATGAAGGTAGAAGTCCTCATTCAGAGTGTTAGATTGAGGGGAAGTTTCTCTCTGTCTGCTCTGGCTTAGGATTATTATCCTTTCAATGTCTGGTTCTGGACTTCCCTGGATATTTCCATACATCTTAGTATTAATCTTCTTCTGGTTTCTTTTGAATATTTTTTCTAGACTGTGTTCAGTTATCATCCTAAAGGATTCTCCTAGACTTGGTTAAGTTATACTAAATATCTCTTGCTAATGCTTCTGGTAAAGGGTCATCAGGCTAGTGAACAATCCCATTGGAATTGGAGGTGATTAACAACACAAGCACTGCAGTCACCTCTCACCTAATATTATATAGGATAGATTAACTTTTGCCCCTGCCAGTGTCTTATTTATTGTGCTGCATGGCATCTCATGGGTTGATCTTTATCCAGGTTGTGCTAATCAGAGGAAATGAATGTTTTAGGTTATCTGTGTAACAGAAACCACTCCCTTCCAAGTAACTCTGTGAGGGCTATAGTTGCATGTCATTATGGCTGTCCCATGATGCTTAGTAGTTTGGCAGTAGAATGTAGTCATTCTTATGGTAAAATCTGAAGTCATTGTAATCACCTTGATGATGAGGTGTGTTATTGGAAACCAGTCAATTGAGAAAAGAAAGTTTGCACAGGGTGTGAGCTGCTGCCAGTATATATGGATGTTATACCTTTTATTGGATCTTGATCCTGCATCTGGCTGTCATCAGCTGTTCCTAGTTCTTTGACTCTGAATCAATGATCTGTCATATTGCCTGTCTATTCTGAGTATTGCTGGCTCAGTAGCTTGTAAGTCAGGAGTCAGGTATCTTATTTTCCTTTCTGCAGCTCTAGTTGTCTGACCTGTTACATTGGGTTCATTAGTCCCTGCAGTTACATGAACCAGGAGAAACCTCTAATCTGACCCATATTCTTGACATTCTCTGACTTCTATAACTGATTGAGTCATTTTCTGGAGGTAAGACTCTATGAACATATAGAAACTTAAACTAAGTTGTAGCATATGAGCAAGTAGCAATGGCACTGAAGGAAGACTTCAACCTGCACTGAAAACATTAGCCAAAAATGAAGCTCTAGGAGTTGATGGAATAGGCAATGAAATGTCTCAACAAGCTGAAGAAACACTGGAATAATTTATTTATCTGTGGTATTTGGCCAACTGACTGGAAAATACCCATATTTTTTTACACATTTAAGACAGTTAGGATTTATTGTGCCAACTTGGCAAATAAACACATATGAGATTAATTGAAGGGAAGAGAGATGAATAGCTTAGTGAGTCTCACCTTTCTAGTTCTCAAGTCTCTTGCTCTCTGATGGTCAGACCAGGGTGCAGCTGCCTTAGCCTTCTCTGCTTCCGTTGGCAAGGATAACTTCCTGCAAGACATCCCTGAGGAGAAGCCACATGGACCTACCCTGATGCAGCCTTGGGTGTTGGAGCAGCTGTGTGGAGACCCCTGCCTGCACTGAGATGCTTACATGCTCACTGATCTTGCTTTTCTCCTGCAGTTGGTGTCATGGTGGGTGCTTTGTGAAATTGAGGAGGAATTCGTAGATTGGTGTCAGATACACAGGATAATATGGATAGCACTGGGTTGGGGGTGCTTTCTTAATGTACACTTACCCTTTATATAAAGCATATATGTAAAAAACTCTCATATACATATAAGTTTCTGTGGATTTGTTTCCCTAGTTTACCCAGACTAACACACCATTCCAAAGAAAAGTGATTGAACAGAATGCAAATTACAAGACAATATAATTAACAGCACAAACAAATATAATTTTGCTGAAGATTGTCTAACAATGGTTGCAGCAGTACATGGATGGGAGCTACCACAGGTTAAGGCTGAAGTCAGAAGAGGATATGTAAAAAGGGATATCATTGCTAATGTTGGATGGATATTGATCAAAGATATTTGCTTGTAGTTTATTGACTTTTTTTTTTTTTTTGCTGGTCACAACAAACTATGAATATCCTTGAGAGGAATGGGAACTCCAGAACCCTTCACTCTGCTTATGTGAAATCTGTACCAGATATACTACCATAAGGATGTAGTTTCAGAAACCGAACATTGTGTCCCCAGGAGTCAGTTTTAATGACGGTGGATTTGTTTGGGGGCCTCCACCTTCATTAGACACAAAATCACATTTAATTCCGCAACCTTAAAAGAGAAATGAGGAGAAACTGTATTATAGTCCTCAGGGGCTGTCTCTCCAAAAAAAAAAATGAGAGAGCTTTATTCTCAGAGTGTTTGTTGGTAAATGAGTACATGATCTTTAAGGTTGCCTTTCCTTTACTCTGGTGAAACCCTTCCATTCCCTTGGTAAAAAGGAAATAAAAACTTTTATTTGTGTACTAAGGGGTACCCCCCTCCACAGGCTGGTGTGCTTCTTCCATGTGGGATTTGTGGCTTCCTTGCTAGATGAGCATTTGTTTAATTTCAAGTCTTTGAGACTCCAAATGCTATATCATCTAATACTTGGACACCATCAGCTGTCTTCACCACATTTATTTATGCACCCAATTGGTCTTCAGCGATCATGTCAGGAAGGTGTACCACCCCTTTTATCTTCTCTTCTTTCTCCTGTGAAAGAATATAACTCTGTCATATCTGACTCCACTTTCTGTGACACAAAAGAAGTAAAAAAAACCTTATCTCTTTTATCTCTAGAACTTCTGTCTTGAAATCGAAACCGGAAAGCAATGTGAATCTCTCTTGGGAGGAAATACATTGTGATCCTGAGCAGACAGGAAACAATGTTGCCTGTGTTATTTTAGAAATCACCCCAACCAAATTTCAGAACTGTGCATGAGAAAACTTGATGCTTCTGTTGTAAGCCTGAATATTGCGATGATTTTTAATACATCTTTATAGGAACAGTTGTTACTGTTATGCCACCACTCTTATTTTTCCCCACCTACTTACCATTTATTGAGGGATTATTTGCTCTTGCTACTACACTGCTGTTTTTTTAAATCATTTATTTGGGGCTCTTACAGCTCATAACAATCTATACATCAATTGAATTAATTACATTTGTGCATATGTTGCCATCATCATTTTCAAAACATTTTCTTTCTCCTTTTCCCTCCCCACCCGTTCCTCCCACCCTTATGAATCCTTGATAAATTAAAAATTATCATTTTTTTCATATCGTACACCATTCACAGACTCCCTTCACCCACATTTCAATTGTTTGTCAACCTGGGGGGTGTTATATGTTGGTCATTGCTATCAGTTCTCCTATTCTCCCCCTTCTCCCATCACCTTTCCCCTGCCCTCACGTTATTACTTTTCCCATTGCTCTTCCTGAGGGTCTATCTGCCCTGGACACTGTGTGTCGAGGACTCTTATCTATACCAATGTACAAGCTCTGGTCTAGCTGGATTGCAAGGTAGAACTGGGTCATGATTAAAGGGAGAGATGGTGGGGGGACATGGGGAGAGAGAATACATTAAAGATATAGAGGAATGTTGTGTGCTTAAGTGTATCCCCAGTGCTGTACTATACCTGTCTGATCTCTTTCTTCAAACTATGAAGTTAAAAGGTTTAATCTATTTTCAGAAAATAAATGAACCATCTCTTTTATTGTATCATGTTCTTCTGGAAAAACACATAATAGCTGGTACATCTCTGGACTGGATGGTACAATGTATAGGCAAGTAAGTATAATACTTCGTTGTGGTTCTAAGAAATGTTGCCTTTGTGTTCCTCCATGCAACTAAGCACTTAGATGCGGAATGGTCGATTCAACTCGATTATTTTAAAAGGAATTGTATATGCTTATGTATTTGAGTGATTATTGAAATTGGTATATAGTGCTTTATAGATTTCATTTTAGAATTTTTCTATTTGTAAAAAAATATATTAAAGATCATCTAGTGATTCTAGCCTAATACATATATTTTCATTCTGAATTACCTAAGAATTAAAATTCCAATTTCAGTAATTCCATGATACTTTTAGCCAATAAGTTGAGAGACATCTATTTCAAGCAGGCACTTGCAAAGTGTGATAGGTAGGTTTATTATGACAACTTGGCCAATAAACACAATAGAAAGTTGGCAAGATAAATGGCTTAGTGAGTCTCACCTTACTTTTTTCTTGCTCTTTGATGATTGGTCCAGTGTGCAGTTGCCTTGGCTTGTTTTCTGCCTCAATTTTCAAGCTACCCTACCCATAGGACACCTAACCGGTGGACTGTGTCACTTTAGTTTGAGGTTCCTTTAAGACCTGCTTTGCCAAGCTACTGGAGTATACATTGCTTGAGCTGGGGACTGTTGGCCCCTGTCATCTGGCTGACTGTTAGTGACTTGCCTTGCTGTTTGCTACCTATGGCCAGATAGCCTGAATTGCTCTACAGAAGCAACCTGGTGGCCCTCAAGACTTGAAGGACTGTCAATGGATTAGCTATTTCACTGAACTGAGTTGCACTGAGCCATTTGTACTGCTTTATAGATTAGTTAACTGCTTATTTCTTATGTTATGTAGCTATCAAATCTTTAGTGTCCTGGTTTTGTTTCTCTAGATAACCTTGTCTATGTCTAACATACTTAGTTATTTTAGATCATGAAATGAGAGAGGCATGAAAGAAGAAGTATTCCAATGACATCACTTATCAACCCCAGCAAAACAGACAAACGAAAAACAACCAATAACGGAATTAACCCAAAACATAAAAAGTTATGATCATTGAGTTGATTTTGACTCATAATGAACCTAAAAAGAGCTTCTGAGATTGTAAATTTTTTCAAGAGTCATCATCCATATCTTCCTTCTTTGGAGAGCCTTAGTGGGTTTGAACCACTGACCTAATGCTTACCAGACATTGTCCTGAGGGCACCTTTAAATATTGTTAACACTTTTAATGAAACCAGTGTTCTAATTTAAAACAATTTTAGAAAATCTGTAGCACAAAATTAAGGGATATTTGTGAGAGATCAAAAACATGCCTGATAAAAATTGATCAGTGAGTTCTATTGCATACTACACCACTAGGGTTCTAATATACAAAACGGGGGGAAAAAGCCTTTCACTGCCATTGAGTTGATTCTCACTCACAGTGACCCATTAGAGTAGCACAGAAATATCCTGTAGGGTAATGAGATGTAACTCTATAAAAAATCATTTATTATTGACTCATGCAACTCATTGCAATTCATGCATCCATCTATTGTATGTTAAGTACATTTGTACATTTGTTGCCCACATCATTCTCAAAACATTTGCTTTCTACTTAAGCCCTAGGTATCAGCTCTTCATTTCCCCCCTCACTCCCTGCTCGCCCCCTTCATGAACCCTTGATAATTTATCAATTATTATCATTTTGTCATATCTTATACCGTGCGATGTCTTCTTTTACCCACTTCCCTGTTGTCTGTACCCCAGGGAAATCCTTATAATGGGTTCCCTCTTTCTACCCCACAGAGCAGAAAGCCTCATCTTTCTCCCACTATGTGGTTACAACCTACTAATCCGTGATTAGAAGACTGATGCATAATCATTACATCACCAGGGCTCACTAAAGGACTCCAAATTAAAAATTGATTCCAGTGTCAAAGTCTTAGCTACAAATTTCCTTCTCCATAGTGAATGGACTTTTTCTTCCTTTTAATCCACATAATATCAGTTTGCTTATTCAAAGTCACATAATTGCTCATTTATCCCCAACTCCTTTTAAATTTGTCTTAAATCATTTTGGGCTGACAATGATATTGAACTACACTTTTATTCTAAGGTGATTTTTAATCCAGCTACATATATGTATAGTTTAACTGGCATTACACTTATAATCCCAATCATTTACTCAATCTATCTTTTGAACTTAAAAAGCATTTATTTTAAGATCCTCATAGTGCTGCCAAATACAACTACATGGATTGTCTTGATGCTCACAGAAGGCTGGGACCATTTGTTCTCTACATGCAATTTAACGCTGAAGTTTGAGGTTCTCTAATGAGTTTACATATCTTAAATGTGTTAAGCATGGATCCTTGATAGTGTAAGCCCTTGGAGAAAAATGAGTTGTCATTTGATTTATAGCCACCAGAGTTATAAGAAAGTAAAGTGAACATTTTCTCCATTTCCTTTATAAAGAATACAACTCTTGTACTGTAGACCACCCACAGGTTTACTCTACTCAGACTCCAATTTCTTCAGGAAGCCTACTCAAGAGAATCAAGGGGACACACTATACCCTTATCTCCAAAGGTAAATTAGTATCTTTCTTATTTGCATCATAAAAGAAGACAATGCTTTCATCATTTCATCCAAGTAAAAGATGTATGTGTGCAAACAAGTACACTTCGTTTTAGGATGTAGAAGTTCAGAAATACAACACTATGAGCATGAAAATCCCCAAAATTCCAATATTTGTATACCATAGCTAGCGACAATATGCTATTTTTATGCTGTCTACAAATGTCTACAAATGGATGTCTGCATCTCCCACACACTCCAGGGAGACAGGTGAGCAGAGAGGACAGTGCAATGCTCCCTAGAGCTAGAAGACCTAGGTTTGCATCTCAGGGTTTCCCCTTCTGCTGGTGTCCTTGAGAAACCTTGACCAAGCCACAAGACCTCTTGGTTAGACAGTTTCCTCAGTGTGATAACCTTTTACTTCTTCTAGGGTTGTGAGAATTAAATGCAGATGCACTTTTATCACCAAAACCAATGTGTGAACAGAAAAAAACTTTAAGTTAACTAATTTTATTAATAACTCCCTTCTCAGCTTCAGCTTCCAGATAATATCTATAATACATAAAACAACTTTATGAAGTAAATATATGTATGTGTCCCATAATGTATAAAGAAATATAAAATATAATGAATTTTTTTCAATGATTTTATTGGGGGCTCTTACAGCTCTCTTAACATTTCATACCTCATTTGTATCAAGTATATTTGTACACATGTTACCATCTTCATTTCCAAATATTTTCTACTTGAGTCTTTAATATAAGCTCCTCCTTCCCCCTCCTTTTTTTTTAAAATAAGTCATTTTATTGGGGGTTCATACAACTTCCGTCACGATTCATACATACATCAATTATATGCAGGCCACATTTGCACACCTGTTGCCATTATCACTCTGAAAACATCCTCCCTTCACTTAGGCCCCCAGTACCAGCTTCCTATATTTCCCTTCCCTGCCCCTTTCCCCCCACCTCATGTATTCAATAATTTGCACATCATTATTACTTTTTCATATTGTACACTGTCTGATGTGTCCCTTCACTCACTTCCCTGTTGTCCATACCCCCGAGGGGAGGTTATATGTAGAAACCTGAAATTGGTTTCCCCTTTCTACTCCACCACCCTCCACCCTCCCAGCATCACCACTTGCAGCTGAAGGGCTCATCTATCCTGCATTCCCCATGTTTCTAACTGCAGTGTACATCCCCTGGTCTAGCTGGATTTGTCAGGTAGAATTGGGATCATGATAGTGGGTGGGAGGAAGCATCTGAGAACTAGAGGAAAGTTGCATATTTCATTGTTACTACACTTTTCTTTAACTGGCTCATCTCCTCCTTGCAACCCCTTTGTAAGGGGATGGGATTTGGTTCCCCAATCTTTACTCCCCTTCAGGATTATTTTTATTAAATTATCTGTTTGGTTTGGTTTGTTTTTCCAAGCAAATATATATGTACTTGTGAATGTGACTATATTTAAAAATAACATTTTTTTGCAGATATTCTTAGTTAGTATTTAGCTTAGTTAAATTACCAGAAGAACATTAAGGGGAAAAAACAAATATAATAAAAATCCTAAGAATTATATGGAACACAATAAAGAGGAACAACACCTACGATCTGAATTTTTTAACAGAAGAGACCACAAAAAGTACAGAGGATGTTGTGGAAGTTATTGAAAGAAAAAATCCCTGCGCATCATAACAGATGAGTAGACACGCATTCAAGAAATTGAGTGAATACCAAGCAGGATATAAGTCAAAAGAAAATCATGATACATTACAATGAACCTTTCTAAATCAAGGAGAAAAGAATTCTAAGAGAAGTTCACAGAAAACAAAAACGTATCTGTAAAGTGAAGCTATTGAGCTAAAACTCTGATTTTGCAGCAAAAACCATGCAGGAAAGAATGCAATAGGATGACATATATAGAACTTCTTAAGAAAGAAAGAAAAGAGTCATCCAGGAGTTACACATCCAGCAAAATTCACTCAAGTATGATAGTGAATTTAGAATATTTCCAGATAAATGTAAATTAAAAAGTAATTTTAATATATTCATTTGAATCTTTTATTAATATTAAATGAATCTATTAATATATTGTGATAGATTATCAAAGAGAAAATCTCGTGAAATAAAATGTTATATTTTCCCATGTATTCTTTTTAAAATATAATTTTATTAGGGCTCATTCAACTCTTATCACAATCCGTGCATCCATTGAATCAGACATGTTTGTATATATGTTGACCTCATTCTTTTCTAGATATTTACTTTCTATTGACCCCTTGGTATCAACTTTTCTTTTTTTCTCTCCTCCCCTCTCCACCTCATTATTCCTTGATAGATTGTACTTGTTATTATTTTCATCTCTCACATGGACCACTATCTTTCATCCCTGGTAGAAGAGTGTATAGCTATATGTCATTTATTGCAATTGGTTCCCTTTTTCTGCATTCCTCTTCCCTTCTTCCCCCTTCCTTTCTGGTATTCACACTCCATGTTAGTCCAGGTAGACTAGAGAAACAAATTCATAAACATGCATATGGACACAAGGAAAATGTTTATATACAAGAATGGAACTTTGAGAAAGCATCCCAAACCAGTCCACTTCAAAGCCATAAGTTCGATATTGGCCCATATATTCGATACCAGTCTATAAAATCTCCTTCTCACTCACAAAGCACATGCAGTAGAGGCGTCCCAACACTGGCAGGCGTCTTCCCATGGCTCCTCATTTCCAGGGTTCAGGGTCCATCAGCAGTATCCATTGGCGATGGGAGCTTCTCAGTGCTGGCAGGGGTCTCTCTGTGGCTTCTCTGACCCCAGAGGTCTGGTTCCATCAGGGCAAGCCCCTGTGGCTTCTCCTCGGGCTCCTCTAGGTTCTAAGACTCAGGATCTATTAGCACGCCACCGTCTTGTCTTCTTGGTAGACTGACTTCAAGAGACTGAGAGACAAATTTCTCTTCTCCAATGGGAAATACCATGAGATTTCCCAGAAACCTCAGGAGAAAGTCATGCCCACACCGAGGCCTTATTGACTACTCACTGGCTATCTCCAGGTTGACAAGGTAGACTCTACCCCTCTATCCCAATCATTAAATTGACTTCAAGTACATGACCGCCACCCCACCCCCGCTTCCTGGATTCTGTGTGTCATGAGCTCCCATTCCTTTCTACACCTGTGTACATGTTATAGTCTAGTCTGAATTGGGAAGCAGCACTGGGATTATGCCAGGGGGTGTGAGGAAGCCTAAAGGAACCTGAGGAATAGAGTGTGTTTCATCAATGTTTTACTGCATCCTGGTGACACATCCCCTCCCTTGTCGCCCCTCTCTGGAGAGATTGTTTCACTGTCTGCAGATGGACTTTCTATCTCCATTCCAGCCTCCCCTTGTTGTAAAACTCATGTTCTTGTTTGCTATGTGTCTTCTGATGCCTACTACCCTGACCCTAGGACTCCTCATGATCATACCAGGGATGTGTTTCTTCCATGTGGACTTGTTGCCTCACTGCTGAATGGCAGCTTGGGTATGTCTTCAAGCCTTTAAGATCCTAGATGCTATATCTTTTAATAGCTAGGTACTATCGGCCTTCTTCACCACTTTTGCTTATGCACTTTTTTTGTATTGAGAGATTGTGTCAGTAGGGTGAACATCTCAGACTGCCCTTTAGTTAGAACAAAGTTTTCTTTGTATTGAGGGAGGATATGAGCAGAAGCCCAAAGTCTATCCCCTACCTTAGTGTATTGCAGTATAAATATATGAACATGGGCCAATACCTCCACTTGTGGATTAATGTATTTACATATGCACACCACCATGTTCATACCTCTATCCATTGCTCTGCTTTCTAGGCCCTCCCTCTGCTTCCTTTTACCTTCCTCTTGCCTCAATGCCACTTTCCCCTCATTCCTGCCTCTTGGCACTTCTTCTTAGCTAGTTAGCTGTTGATCTGACACTTGCCCCACTCTCACCCCCAGCCTTGGATACATATTTTCTCCTTTTTATTGAATCCAACACCCCAGCTGTTCCCGGGTCCATGTACAACCTGCTCACTCACAATCTCCTCCTCTCCCCACCCCCACCTCACCTCCCAGGTCTCCGTGGAACCGTTGGTCCTGCCATTCTCTCCTTGGACATAGGTACCTATATAAATAAGTACACTAACTATGACACAGCCCAAACTGATTTTCTAAAATAGTAAATGAATTAGAAAAATAATATAAAATTAAAAGATAAATATACAAAAATCCTGGGTCTCTTTGTTGACTTTCAAACCTGTCCAGGAGCTGCCCCTCTCGGCCTGGAGGGCCCTGTTGCAGGCTCTATAGCTCTGACTTGCTCCAGGCCAGGGAGGGAGTCAGTTTTGCTCTGGTTGGGGCCAGCCCTATAGCTCTCCCTTTTCATGCATCCTTCCATGTGGCTACGCTGTCCTCATGGTTTGTGCTTCCTGGTAGGGTCTCCATGTCCATTCCTGATTCTCAGCAGACTCATGCTGTACCTCTCCTTTTGTGATTGACTGACTTTGCTTAGCATAATTCCCTCCAACTCTTCCCATGAAAAGACGTGTTTTGTGTGCTCATCAGTGCTTTTGAGTGATGTATAGTATTCCATTGTGCATATGCACCCGAGTTTCCTGATCCACTCATCTATTGATGAAAATTTAGATGGCTTCCAAATATTTGTGATTGTGAATTGCACTGCAATAAACATTGGAGCACATACAACTGGTCACGATTTATTTCTTATCTCTTTCAGGTATGTATCATGTAGAGGTATTGCTGGATCATATGTTAGCTCTCTTTCCATCTTTTTAAAGTATCGCCAATCACTTCCCTTGGCAACTGTATATATCTACAGGACCACCAGCTGTGTAGGAGAGTTTCTTTCTTGCCACATCCTCTCCAACATTTGTTGTTCTCTGATTTTCTGATTTGGGCTAGCTTCTAAGGTGTCAGATAAGGTGTCATAGTTGTTTTGAATTGTATTTCTCTGATGACTAATGATCAGGAGTATTTTCTCATGTGTTTATTGGCCATATGGGTCTCCTCCCAAGTGAAACTTCTTTTCAGTTCTTTTCCCCACTTCTTCAAAGGGTTAACTGTTTTTCTCTTTTTGCAGCCAAGGAGTGTATTGTAAATTTTCATAATAAACCCTTTGTCTATTGTGTCGTTATTAAAAATCCCCTCCCAGTCTGTGGGTTGCCTTGTTAACCTCTTAGTAAAGTCTTTTGATGCACACAGGTGTTTTATCCTTAGTAAATCCCAGTTGTTAATTTCAGGTTCCGCTGTGTGTGTAACCTGCCTGATTGCAATTAGCCCCTGTATTCCCTGTGCTAAGGTTCTTAGGTTTGTCCCGATTATCTCACTAATGGTCATGATGATTTGGGGTTTTACACTAGGTCTGTGATCCACCTTGAGCTTGTTCTTCTGTATGGGGTTAGGTAGACATCTTGTTTTATTTTTCTACATGTGGATTTCTATTGTTTCCAGCACCACTTGTAAAATAGCGCATCACCCTCCCACTTGATGCTATAGGGATCCTTGTTGAAGACCAGGTGTCTATATGCTAGTGGTTTTATTTCTGAGTTTTCCATTCTTTTTCATTGGTCTGTGTAGCTGTTATTATGCCAGTTCCATAGACCACCGGGGCTTTGTAGTAGGTGTGAAAGTCAGGTCAAGCGATCCCTCAGACTGTATCCTTCTTCTTGAAGAGGTCTCTGCTAATTCTGTGCTTCTTCCCTCTCAATGTGAAAGTGGTTGTCAATTTTTCTAATTCTTTGAAGAAGGTTGTTGGTATTTGAATTGGAATAGCATTAAATTAATAAAGTTCCCTGGGTAGTATAGACATCTTTACCATATTGAGCCTTCTGATCTATGAGCATGGAATATTTCTCCATTTGTGGCAGTCATTTTTGGTTTCCTGTAGCAGGGTTTTGTAGTTTTCCTTGTATGTGTCTTTTGGTTTTTTTGTTAGATATATCCCTAGATATTTTAGTTTATTTTTGGTTATTGTGAATGATATTGCCTTCTTGGTCGCCTCTTCCATGGTCCTGTCCAATGTATATAACAAATCAATTGACTTCTGTTTATCAATCTTATATCTCACCACTGTTCCACATTCCTCTATCACTGTGAGTACTCCAGTTGTGGAGTACAGGATTTTCAATGTATAGTATCATGTAATCTGCATAGAGTAATTTTTAAAAACCAAACCAGCCTTTCAAGAAATATTACGGGGAATTTTATGGATGGAAAACAAGCAATAGTCTTTAATTTGAGATTAGCCTATGTGACAACACCACACAGACATAAACCCCATATATAAACATCCAAAGTAAAGTGAGTCTATCAGATTAAAATACATGGAACCAGAGCTATAATTTTTTATGAAGACGTGTATAAATATGCTTTATACAAATGATGTATAGAATGTTATAAGAACCAAAAGAGTCCCCGAAAGAATTATTGGGAAAAAAATGAAATGAAAATGGGAACAAAAAAGGTACATAGAAGAGTAACAGAATTTGCAAATGAAGTCATGTGTCGTTCAAGAGAGAACAAATTGTTTTGAACTTGGAAAGAAATTAATAAATTATGAAGTAACCTCAAGTGAATGGAGAAATCTAAAAAAATAAAAAGAATAAAGCTCTAGTACAGCGTAAAACAGCAGCAATGAAGTAAATGTCAAGAAAATCCACAAATAAAATGAACTCAATATAGAAATGACCAGAATAAAGAAATGAGCATCTCCCGCTAAAACACACACACACACACACACACACACACACACACACGGTATAGCGAAGTGACAGCAATAATCCCTGCCTGATTATTTATCAACGGACCAGGTTTATTTGTTATGTAGAGACCAGCCATGTGCGAGCTTGGACGGCTTGGTGGCCAGTTCTTTGGCCTTGGGCTTTTCCAGCTTGGCGATTCGGACCAATGACTTGGGGCCCAGCACATTGCCACCCCAGAGATGGCGGCAGATCTCGTCACACCTGTCATTATAGTTGGTCCTGATGGCCTCCACCAGTTTAGCCAAGGCTCCTTTGTCTTCTGCATTTACCTGCGTGAAGGCGGCAGTGGCGCAAGTCTTCCTGTGCACCATGCACCCCAGCCAGGCCTTGCTCTTGTTGATGCAGTAGGGGACCCCTATTTTATAGCCCAGGGCCGGCAGGAAGACCACCAGCTCAATGGGGTCCACGTCATGCGTGATTACCACCAGCTGCGCCTTCTTTTCTCCACCACAGTGGTTACCGTGTTGACCCCGGCTCACAGGACAGGCGGTCTCATGGTGGGGACGTCCCCTTTTTGCTGGCAGCCTTCTTCTTGGCTCCGGCCCACAGCCTCTGCTTCTTCTCCTGCTCTGTCTCCGGCCAGTACCTGTGTGCCCGCTTCAGCATCTGGGTGACTGTCTGTGGGTCCAGGGCCTGGGGGAACTGGTTGATGGTGGGCGGCACCTTCAGCCGCTTGTACAGGATGCGCACTTGGCACTGCAGCTGTATGTAGTGTGGGCCGGGGATGAAGCGCGTGAGTTCCCTCATGGTCTGATGTCCTGGCCGATGCCAAGTTCTTGGGCTACTTCTCGAACAGGGGGTTCACCACCTTCTTGGCCTCCTGCTTCTTCATGAAGTCTGGTACTAGGACCGTCTTCTTGCCCTTGGCCTGCTTCTGTTTCAGCATCTTGGCTGACTGGGCAAGGGAGAGCAATAATTTTTAAAAATTATTTTAGTGGGGGCTCATACAATTCTCATCATAATTTATCCATTGTGCCAAGCACATTTGTAAATTTGTTGCCATCATTCTCAAAACATTTTCTTTCTACTTGAGCTCTTGATATCAGCTTCTCATTTTTCCCTTCCCCTTTCCCTCCCCCATGAACTCTTGATGATTTATAAATTACTATTTGTTCATATCTTACACTGTCTCCCTTCACCCACTTCTCTGTTGCTCATTCTCCAGGGAGGATGTTATATGTAGACCACTTGGTTGGTTCCCCCTTTTTCCTCCACCTTCCCCCTATCCTCCTGGTACTGCTATTCTCAATATCGGTCCTGAGGGGTTTATCTGTCCTGGATTCCCTATGTTTCCAGTTTTTATCTATACCAGTGTACATCCTTTGGTCTAGCTGGATTTTTATGTTCGTTGGAGTCATGCTAGTGGGGTTAGAGTGGAAGGGGGAAGCATAAAAGAAATAGTTGTATGTTTCATCCATGCTTTTCTGCAAGATGACTGACTCACCTCCTCCCCACCACCCTTCTGTAATGCGATGTCCAGTTGCCTACAGATGGGATTTGAATATCCACTCTGCACTTCCCCTCATTTACAATTATATGATTTTTTCTTTGATGCCTCATACCTGATCCAATTGACACCTTGTGATCACAAAGATTGATGTGCTTCATCCAGGTGGGCTTTGTTTTTTCTCAGCTAGATGACTACTTGTTTATCTTCAAGTCTTTAAGACCCCAGATGCTATATCTTTTGATTAACAGCACTATTAGCTTTCTTCACCACATTTGCTTATGCACCCCCTTTGTCTTCAGTGATCATGTTGGGAAGGTGAGTATCATGGAATGTCAGTTTAATAAAACAAACTGTTCTTGCACGTATGGAGTACTTGAGTAGAGGCCCAATGTCCATCTGCTACCTTAATACTAAACCTGTAAACATACACACATAGATCTATTTCCTCCATTGTCATATATAAATACATTTACACATGCACATGCCTGTATTTAGACCTCTATGAATGCCCTATGCCTTCCAACTCTTTCCTCTATTTCCTTTGACTTTCCTCTTGCCCCACTATTGTGTTCAGCTTCCATTTCAGTTTCAGTAATTCCTCTCCATTACATTGCCCTTGACCAGCTCTTTCAGGCTGGCTCCACCCTCCTCCCCATGGGTTTTATAGCACTTGTTCCCTTGTCCCTGGGTTTGTTAACACCCACTTCCTTTCCCTCACCTCCCCCTCTCTTTAGAACCCTTGGTCCTATTGTTTTCTCCTCCAGATTGTTTACCCTGACTATCTTATCTAGATGGACCTACAGAGATAACAGTATGCATGAAAGTCAAAGAGTAATGAATTCTTATCTATCAAGAATGACATTGAATGTAAATGAACTGAATGTACAAAGATATGGAAAATAATAGAATGGATGGCATAGTAAATTATTTGGGTTGGTAACCACAAGATCCGTATTTTGAAAGTACCAGCTGCTGCTCTGCAGCAGAGAGATGAGGCACCCTACTCACGTTAAGAGTCACAGTCTCAGAAATGCATGGGACAGTTCTACCCAGTCTTACAGGGTCACTATGGGTTTGAATTAACTCAGTTGCAGTGAATTTTAGTTTAAGCTCTGCCCCTCCCCACCAGGGCCACTTCTCCCCATCAATGTTTCAAAAGACACACTGCAGGTAAAAAGATAAATATAGTCTAAACATGAAAGCTTGGAAATATATACTAAGTTATAGTCAGTCAAAAAGAACAGAAGTGGTGATACTAAGTTCTTAAAAAATAAAATTTAAGGTACAATCCAGACTAAGAAACAAAGAACAAAGAAAGACACTATGTAAATATAAAAGGGTGCATTGAACATGAGGAGGCAACTAAAATAAGTACTTGTACACCTAGTGAAAGTGCCTCAAAGTACACTAATAGAAGAGCACAAGACAACTATATAATAATTGTCAGTGACTTGAATGCATCATTTTCAATGAAACAGAGAGCTTTCAGAAACAAACTTAATGTCATAGAACTTAAAAAAAATTAGCTAACTTTACTTATTCATATAGAAAACATTCCTCCAGGGCTGAGCCCCGGTGGCGTAAGTGGATGAGTGTGTGCGGGACTGTGGCCCACGGGCTTGGCGGTTCAAATGCAGGGGCTCCTCTCAGGAGCAGTGCTGGGTAGTTCCCACGACTACCAGAGGGCAGTGATGCCCCCAAAATAAAAAAATAATTAAAAAAAGAAAACATTCCTCCAAACACTCTCACAATATACTTTGCCTTTCAGTTTACATGGAAATTTCACCAGAATTAGTATTAGGCCCCAAAGCAAGTCTCAATGAATTTCAAAGCATGAAAAAATTTTACAAGGTAGCTTCTTAGATTATCATGATATAAAATCATTGTCATTCTGGTTAGATGTCACTGAATCATCTCTGATTGAAAGAAAACTTATATACAACAGAATGAAACACTGCCCAGTCACACGCCCTGCTCACAAATGCTCTTAAGTTTGATTCCATTGTTGTTTTCCCTGTATCAAACCATCTCATTCTGGGTCTTTTTTTTTTTAATTGCCTTTTACCAATGTCAGGAGGGTCACACAAAGTAAACGGACTTTAGTGGAGCTTCCAGACTAAAAGGAGGCAATGAAGAAACATTCGGCTTCCCACTTCAGAAGAAGTAGCCACTGGAAACCTTATATATGTTTCATAATATTGCCAAATACTGAAAGCCTAATAAATGGAAGCAGAACATTGTCAGAAATAAAGCCTTGCATTGGAGGGCACTTGAAATGTGATTATGGGGGAGCTTGCCTTCTCAGAGTGGAGTCCCACATGGTGACATGAGTGGAATAAAATATATGGGATCGGAGACTTAGGGGTTCTTCATTTGCTGATGGAGTATTACTGAAGGACCAATGACTTCTTCCTAACAAACAGCTTTTTTTCAACAACACATAGATTCTACAAATGGGATACATAGATGAAATCGACTACATCTGAGGGAAGAGGAGATAAAGAACCTCAATATAACTTAAACCAGGCCAGGGGCTGAATGTGGAACACAGGATCAATTGATCATATGTGACTTCATGTTAAAGCTGAAGAAAATGAAAAGAAGCCCACAAGAGTCAAAATACAACTTGTGGCACTAATGATAGAAGACCTGATGAGGACCTATGGGAGGACATCAAAAACATCATTCATGCAGAAAGCAAAAAGTCATTAAAAAGGCAAGAAAGAAAAGATAGAGGTGGCTTTCAGAAGAGACTCTGAACTTTGCTCTAAATGTCATAGAAGGAAAGGTGAAGTCAATGAGCTGAATAGGCAATTTCAAAGAACAGCTCAAGAAGACAAAGTCAAATACTATAATAAAATGTGCAAAGACCTAGAGTTAGAAAACTAAAAGAGAAAAGATGTTCAGCATATCAGAAACTGAAAGAATTCAAGGAGAAAAGTCTATGGACAAAGTATTGAATGATGCAGGAAACATCAAAAGAAAATGGAAAAAATGCACCAAGTTACGGTAACAAAAAGAACTAGTCCATACTCTGAATTATCTTCAGAATATGTAAATCTTTCACCTTGTTCAAGAGGAAATAGTTGACATCTCACACTTTTGGATTTGGCATTTGAGTAAGAATCAATGGTCCTGAAAGAAGAAGTTAAAGGCACACTAAATGCGCTAGCCAACATAAAGCTACAAGAATTGATGGAATACTAATTGAAATGCTGCAACAAGCTGATGGAAAAGCCCTCACTCCTACTGGTTCTGTCCTGGGAATGGATACTCACTGCTATGTTCTCTGCCTTGTTTATGACCCCAAATAGCTTCCTTGATACTGTACTCTACTTCCCTAGTTAGGCTCTTTCCCCAGGCTTGTTAACATAATCAAAAACCTTAGACTCATTGAACTATGGAATGTTATGATATCTGTAAGAACTCCCAATAAAATATTTTTTTATTTTTTGGGGGCATCACTGCCCTCTGGTGGTCGTGGGCGCTACCCAGCGCTGCTCCTGAGAGCCGCCGCTGGATCTGAATCACCAAGGCAGCGGGTCACAGTCCCGCACTCAACTACTTATGCCACTGGGGCTCAGCCCCTAAAATGATTTTTGAAAATCAGGATAAGGAGAACTCTTGGAGATATTTGTGAGGTGTCTGTAATAAAGTTCTGTTACACAACTAAGAGAAGAGGAGAAGCCTGAGACTATAAATTCGGTTCACATCCTTTGTTTGGATTTTAAGCACCAGGAAGCAACGTGGCTATCTCCAAATCTCCAAAACAAAATTGCTCCATTTAATTTATTTTACTTCAGTAACTTTTAGAACCTGAAACTTGTAAAAACTTACTATAAAGTTGTAAGTACAGTACACGTATTTTTATTTTATCTTTATTTTTGCTTTCCAAGTCACTTGAAGTTAAGTTGTTCATTGTCATAGAACAACTTAGTATGTAATGTCTGCAGACAAGCAACTTGTCACAGATAGCCATCATTCAGCCATCTGTATCTGGAGTTAATACTGACAAATGAGTTGACAGTTAATTTTGTGTTAACAGATTCTATTTGTTTTTGTGTTTCTTTAGATATCCCAATAATATGTTTATAGCAAAAGATTCCAGTTCAGAGTCATGTGCTATTTTTAGTGGCCAGATTGCTTCAGCTTTCTCATTCTGGTAAAGTTCCTGTTTTCTTCCCTTAAGAGATCTGATTGAAGTTACAGACCAGCTGTTTAGGGAAATGCGTCTCAATTTATGTCTGTCTTTCAGTGTCTCAGATTTCTCAAGTGGTGCATCTTTGGCAGGAATGTTACAGAGGGGGTGTTGTGATCTCATAGCTTCTGATCAGGAGGCACATGATCTTGATTTGCTATGTGACTGATCATGTTCACTTTGAACACTTGATTCGGTGTTGCAGGCTTCTGCAACAAAAAGTTATTCTTCCCCTTTGGCAGGTAGCATTTTGTGTGGAGAAAATTTGAGACTGTAAATATTTGGTATCTTGTGAAACTCTTACTTTATACATTTGGACCCATGGCTTTGTAGTTAATAAGTTTATAATACATTGCTTTCATTATTTATTTTGGTCCTCACATTGTCCTCAATAGGAACCCCTCATCTAAAGCCTAAACTTATAACATCTACTTTATATAACCCTTATCTCTACAAATTCCCTCAGCAGATTACACATTCTTCTAATATTAGCTTCTTAGCAAACTTTTATTGATTTCTCTCACAGAAAACCTGGGTGGATTAGCATAATGAGGCATTACATCAAAGAATATCATTTTATTAGGCCTGTGGCAACATTTGTTACTGAGTATCATTTACAGTACATACATTAAGGGCTTTTAGAATTAGTATGTCTTGTCTCTGAGTACTAATATTTCTTATTTATACCACATTCTCCTATAGAAAAATAGGAGGCTTGAGTTTATTACTTCTTGACCTTAGAAAAATTCACAGTATTTGTGTACATATTTGGTCTCAGCTTCCTTAAACTACAACAATTACATGCTTATGAAATAGGAGAGTTAAAATATGAAAATAGTAGTAATAACTATTATTAGAAGAGAATTGGTGTACCTTTCTTCTCTTGCTTAGCAGATAAAATAAATATACAATTTCTCTTACATATATGTGGCAATTATGTGCTTATGTTAATTTTATGATTGAAATGTAGGGGTGGAGTCTAGCCTGTTAATCTGGAGATAGCCATTGAGCAGCCAATGAGGCCTCTATGTGGGCATGGCTTTCTCCTGAGACTTCTGGGAAATCTTGCAATATTTCTCTTGTGAAGATGAGAAGCTACCTTCCCCAGTTGTTGGGAGTTAGTCTCAGAGACGATGAATCACGGACAAGAAAAGACAGCAGCATCTGAGAAGGAGCCGGCGGAGAGACCACACAGCTTTGCCCTGATGGAGCCAGGCCTCTGAAGCTGGGGCGGCCACATGGAGACCTCTGCCAGCGATGAGTTATTTCTGCCACCACGGGATGCTGTTGATGGACCATGAGTCCTGGAAGTGAGGAGCCATGTGGAGACCTCTGCCAGCGCCAGGATTCTTCACCTACTGACCTGTGACTTTGTAAGTCAGAAGAAGACTTTATAGACTGATTTTGGGCATATGGGTTAATATCAGACTTATGACTTTGAACTGGACTGGGCTGGGATGTTTTCTCAATGTCCTGTTCCTATTGTATATAACCTTTTTCCTTATATCCATATGCATGTCTATGAAATCTGTTCCTCTAATATACTCAGACTAACATAATATATTTCATGTTATTTGTATGGAAGCGATTTGTGGTGGCTGAAATCTCATAGTTGGTGAGTAAAATATAATCTTCTTCCTAAAGTTCTAAGGAAATCTTGATTCTCTATGTTGATTCTTCACATAGTAGAGATGTTCATAGTCAAAATTCTTAGGGAAGACTTTTGAGGAAATAAGTGTTGTCTTGTCTGGGGATAACTTGCTAAGTAGGATAAAATATTTAGTAGTATTACAAAAACTAGTAGACATCTCACTGATGTTCAAGTTGTCCTATCAACTTTTCTGGTTGTTATCCTATTCTTCCTTACCACTTTTCCTCTGTGGGTCAGTCTTTCATCCTCTGATTGAGCTTTGGATGAGTTTTTAAAACCCAGGTTACTGGGTACATCCCAAGAAAGTCTAATTCAGTGAGTGTAGGGTGAGGCCAGGGATTATGCATTTCTAACAAGGTTCCACATGATGTTCATGTGCTTGTCTAGACACCACAACTTGGTAACTATTGCCAGTGTGTCCTAGATTAGGCAATACACACCTAGGATTCTCTGAAGTTATTCAAATGGACTGAAGAATCAGATACTTATACATAATCTTGGATTGTAGTCTATAGTACAAATTTTTTTTAATTGTTAAGGGTACACTGAGTAATTTTCTTTTTTTGTAAAGGAGTCAGGCTATCAAATAGGTTTGGGATTCATACTTGCAAATTACATGTTCCTAGAATTTATCTATTTTTAAAATTTATCTATTATTATTATTTGTCATTGTCCTTTTGTCTGTATGCCACTGTTCACCATCCACACCCATCAGAATCCAATGCTCTTCATCCTTTGAGTTACTTCTAATTTTGTTCATCTGTGAAGCTTTTCCTAACCTCTGTGTCACTTCCACCTACTTCTGAGTTCCCTGGTCCATAGTCTTTAAAACCCTCATTACTGCTCTAATTATAAACTGTACTTTCTTTACTAACCTACAGACAATATACTTCATGATGACCAAGGGCCGGTTCTTAAGCATATATGTTTTTTTAAAGTCCTTTAAAGTTGATCTTCAAAGAGCCTATAGCAGATCGCTTAAATTAAGTCCAAGTATTTAATTATGTTCATATATTGTGGTTCTTCCAACCCATTTGTAGAAAAATCCAATTTTATAATAAGCCCACTATCAAACATTCCCAGATTTTTTTTTATACTGGGACTCATGCTTATATTTTTTCTATTGTATTAAAAGAAATTTTTTCAATGGTTTGTCTATCCCCCAAATCTCTTCTTTATCATAATTCTCAGTCTTTTATAAAATAGTGACAGGATTGGAAATGACTTTTCAATAATATAAATTTAATTAGAAGCACTGGATGCTAAAATGTGATTCTTGTGTAAGAGAAGTTCTGCCCCATTCTTTGTGTCACAAGTTTCGCTCTCTCTTCAACCCCCCACTCTCTTTCTTACTTCTTTCTCTCATCAATCATTAAATCAGAGGCGAAATTCCCAGAGATTTTATTTCTCATGTAACGTGGCTAGGAGCAGTAACACAAATGTCCAATTACTAGAGAAGTCTAATAAGCTGGTTGCTGCCTAAGGCATTGTTTGGGAAGACCTTTAGAAACCCCTCTCTGAAAGCTCTTTCTGTGTGTCACCTGCCTAGACATGGACAGAGTCCTGTGCTCACACACTTTCCCCACGGAGGGTAAACATAGGGGTTTCCTTGGAGATGGCTTTTCCCAGAGTTTGAATACTGCTTCTTTTACTACTCTCTCTCAGAGGGGCACATTGCCAGAGTGTTGCACTGGGTTAGCTTCTTGTTATCAATTGAGAGAAAACGTTTCCCAGACCATTACTGTGGGAAAGTGTTAGAAATAATGTTTTTCAAATTCTACATAAAATTATGCACCTAGATGGAACTCATATTGTAGTTAATATAGTTAAGGCAGGAAAATACACATTTTATTTGGAAAACAGCCACAATTTTTTCCCTTACAGAAGCAAAGTGAATTGTTCAAAGTTGTGCCATAATTTATTTGAAAAAGGTTAGAAATCTCTATTAGTTTATGCCCTGCCCCTCAACAAATCATAGGTAATGAGCAATGATCATGGGTAATGGCATGATTTTTTTCTCTTTATCATGGTTAATCAAGTCAGTTTCTATAAATCAAAGTTCTCTGAGTTGTGACTTTATAAAGCTTTCCCAGAGTCCAGAGTCCAATTTACAGAATGTTACATGCTTTTCCAGCAACACAGGACTGTGGTTACCCATAATCATTTCTGTTATTTTTCTCTTAGTGTATCCTTAAAAGAGTTAAATTTTGTACATGGAAAAAATAGTATAGTTTGACCCAAGGGTAATCTAAAGAGTTGTTTCATATGCTACATAGTATTTGCTTATAAAAACATAATGAGAAGCCTATCTTCCCACAAAAATTAATAATCAGGTAATGATAAAAAGAGTGTTTTAGAAGGGAAAAAAGAAAACAATCCAATTCCCATGTGATTATTATCCAGGACTTAAACATTTTAGACTATAGATAATGTTTAGGTATGTTCCTGAAAATGTGGATAAGAACAAAAGACCAGGTAAAGATGCGACAAAAACAACAAAAAATTAAACAGAACTCTTTGAAGACCAGTCAGTAACAGCCACTGTTTCTTCTCCACCAAGACACATAACTTCTGCCAATGTGACACGGAATTGTGTTGGTCACTTATGAAGATGAATAGACCCAGGCTCACTTTAGGCTTGTTGACCTGCAGGCTATTGAGATGGGTGGACTAACATTTTCAAAAATTTCATGAGCTGATAAATGCGTGACCCCAAATGAGAAGAAGCAGTTTCAAACTGTTTCCAGTAATAATAAAAACATGCAATATACGAAGCATGAATCTAAGAAATTTAGAAGTGATTAAAAAATGAAACAGGTTGTGTAAAGATTGGTGCTTGATTACCTCGTGAAAACTATATTCTCAGCTCAGTGATTACTAACCCGGGTGGATGAGAGAGTTGATTTGAACAGTAAAGCTTTGTCAGCAGGCCTCTCCTCTGTTGCCTGCTGAATCTGATCTGATTTCCAATTTTTTTCCTCTGTTTTTCCTTGTATAGGTTACAGTGCGTACATATAAGCAGTGTTAGGTCACTAGGGGGTCATCCTCTTGAAGTTGTATGGTATGCTTTTTCATTTTCAGTATAAGAAACCCAGGATTGATGAACCTAGAGAGAGAGCAAGTAGAATAAGGAATCAGAGGGAAGGAGGTACAGTGGTGGTGCTGGGTGAAGGGGCAACGATGTCAAGGAGTCCATGTCGAAAAGGAAGGTTTGCAAATGGGTTGTGGTAGCAAATGTACAATTCTCCTGGATGTGTGTGAAATGTGGAGTGATATGTGTATTACTTCCAAATTAGTAATACAGAAAGAAAGAAGGAACAAAGATTTGAAGAAAAGAGCTTGGTGTTGTTAGGATGATGATATGTCACTAGAATTAATAATTTTTAAGCACAAGTTTATCAAATTAACTAACAAAAAATAAGATCAATACTTTAGGCATTAGTGAGCCAAAGTAAATGGATGTTCGCCCTTTTCAAAAGGGCAGTTCTATGATTTACTATGCCAGTCATGACAAATAACATCACCTTGATCTTCAAAAAAAAAAACAACATTAGTATATATCTTGAAGTACGGTCCTGTACATGTGCCTATATTGACTACATTTTGACTACAAAGAGCAGTTAATGCTAATATTATTTAAATGTATGCAAAACTACTAAAGACCCTGATGAAAAAAATTGAAGAATTCTACCAACTTCTTCAGTCTGAAATTGATCAAACATGACATCTAGATGGGTTGGTAATTACGAGTGATTAGAACACAGTGTTTAGAAACAAAGAGGAAGGAACAGTCATTAGAAAATATGTCCTTGGGATCTGGTGTCAGGCATCATTAAGCTAAAATTATATTATTATTAATGAGGGGAAGTACAGATTGGGGACCCAAAGCCCATCAATAGGTGAGGTGACATCTTTTGCAGAGGGATTACAAGGAGGAGATGGGTCAGTTGAGATACAGGATAGGAGCTATGAGGTATGCAACCTTCCTCTAGTTCCCATGCTGCCTCCCACCCACTATCATGACCCCAATTCTATCACATGAATCCAGCTGGACCAGGAGATGTACAGTGAAGTTGGAAACATAGGAAACTTAGGGTGGATGATCCATCAAGACTAGTGGTGGAGTGGTGGTACCAGGAGGGTGGAGGGATGGAGGAGTGGAGAGGGGGAGCCAACTTCAGGGATCTGCACATGGCCTCCTCTCTGGGGCATGGACAGCGGGGAGGTGAGTGTTGGGACACATTGTACAGTGTACAGGATGAAAGAATAATTTGTAAATTACTAAGGGTTCGGGGGGAAGGGGGGGAGGAAGGGTAATAAAGGGTGCAGATGGTGGGGGCCTGGAGGGAGGGAGAATGTTTTGGGAGTGATGATGGCAATGGGTGTGTAAAAGTGGCCTGAATACAGCTGATGTTGTTGGGGATTGTGATAGGAGTTGTAGGGCCCCCCCAATAAAATGATTAATTTTTTTAAAAAGGGGGGGGAGGGAAAGAGGAGGGTTTTTTTTTTAAAGGGGCTTGTATCAAGGGCTCAGGTGGAAAATATTGGGAAATGTATGTGGAAATATGTGTGCAAATGTGCTTGATACAAATGATGTACTGAATATTGTAGTAGCTGTAAGAGCCCCCAATAAAATTAAAAAAAGAAAAAAGAAAAAAAGAAAATATGTCCTTGGGGATGGAAATGAAGCTAAAGAAAACATGGCTCAATTTTGCAGGATCAATGGCTTGTTTAGTGCAAATAACACCTAAGAAAATCATAAATGCCAATTATACACATGAACGCCCCTGAAACACGCAGATTTCAAAGAACCATCTTTGTGGAAAAACTGGTGGAAAAACTCAATAGCATCAACCAGAACACATTCAGGATTCAATTGTGAAGCAGGCTATCAATTGCTTATATACAAATTCAGGTAGAAGCTGAAGAAAATTAAGATAAGTCTTTTCATTAATTAAAAAATTAAAAAATAATTTTTACCATTTATTCATGTATAATTCAGACAGCATCAATTCAATTGTTTTAAAATATGTTTGAAAGGGTCATGCAATCATTACCATAATCAATTTTAGAACATTGTCTCCATGCTTGTATTCACTAGTATTAGCTCCACACTTTTTCCCAACATCCTTCATCATAATCCTAAAAATTATTAAGCTAGCTACTGTCTCTATAGATCTATCTATGATGAAATTCATATAAAGAAAATTATTTAAAAACTAACCAAAAATAAAATAAAATTCACCTCCAACAACCAAAAACTCAAAGGAAACCTCAATCCAAACTGAAGAAGAAATAAGAAAAACTAGAACAAATTTAAAATGAGTCAAGAGGGAAAAGATTATATGGTGTTACATTTTAATCTATCTACATCTTCATTAATCCACTTTCCAGTGCACTCTGCCTGATAGCAAGGTGATTTATATTTATGGTCAATGGTGGAGGGGATTAAATAGAGGCTGAATCCACTTAGTACCTCTGCAAATGAATTTTGGGCTTTTCATAGTCTTCTGAAAATGGGTGCTCAGAATTTAAATTCTAATACTGTTCTCTCCTCTTGCCTTGTATTTTATTAGTCACATCTCTTCTATCACAGAGGCTGATGTGATTTTTCCATGAGGATTTAGATAGAGGTTATTTAAAACTCTATTCTCTCTTATAGGTGGGCACTATCTGATTTCTTCACTACACTCTAGAGAGCACCCATATTTTTAGTGAGCTCTAATTGATCTGAGAAAGTATTAAGCAGACTGTACCATAAGAATTCATTGTGCTCAGGGCTGAGGCCCGGTGGCATCAGTGGTTGAGTGCAGGACCGTGGCCTGCGGGGTTGGCAGTTCAAATCCAGCGGTGGCTCTCAGGAGCAGCACTGGGTAGTGCCCACGACCACCAGAGGCAGTGATGCCCCACCCCCCAAAAATTTTTTTAAAAAAGAATTCATTGTGCTCAGATTAGGGCAACAATTAAGTGTGGACTCAAAATCCAAACATATAGCATATGTGTCCCTTGTCCACTTTGCAGACAGCATTTTCATCCAAACAATTCTTTGAGAGTCAAAAACAAAACACATCCTTGAGTATATCTCACCTGAACTTAAAGACTATCTCAAGAACAGATTTGATACATTGACACTAATTATAGAAGACTTCATGAGTTATGGGACAACTTTGGGAACAACATACAAGAAGAAAACAGAAAAAGGTCATTAAAGAGAAAGAAAAGACAAAATTCAATGTCAGAAGAGACTCTGAGCCTTGCTCTTGAATGTAGAGTAAATAAAGCAAGGGTAGGAAATGGAATAATGAATATTTTCAAAGGATAGCTGAAGGAGACGAAGTAAAACATTAGATGGAAATGTGAAAAAGGTCTGTAGTTAGAAAATCAAAAGGAATGAACACACTCAGTATATCTCAAGGAAAATTTGATCCTTGAGTTGGAATATTGAAGGATTCTATGGGCAAAATATTAAGGATGAAGGGTGAGTACATCTAAAAATGATGAATGAAATACATAAGAGTCATTGTATCAGAGGTAGCTCATTAGTAAGAACATATACTCATAAAGGAAGAAGTCCAAGTAGTACTGAAAGAACTTAAGATAAAAACAAGTCTCCAGAAATCAATGGACTATCGAGTGAAAAATTTCAGCAACCTAATGCAATGCTAGAAGCACTCACTCATCTATGCCAAGAAACTTGAAAGACAGCTATATAGTCAACCTACTAGAAGAGAATCAATCATATTTGTTCCCATTAAAAGAAAGGAGACTC